>OZ012738.1:146670029-146747993 GCA_963859935.3 Lathyrus sativus | reverse complement strand
AAGCCAACCAGTGTCAAACACTTGTCTTTACCCTTTTGTATTTTAGAATTATCGTTGTCATTGTCTAAAAATCTTTCTCATTATATTCGTTAAAGTATTCCTATAATCATTAATATCAAAATGTCATAGATCCTAAGGTTTGTGTCAATGGGGAGACGCATAAGCGCTCCCAGCATGATGAGTGATCAGTGCATATTTATGCAATTTCTCCTATATTTTTACTTAGGCATTTCTTTACTTTATCAAGATTATTTTTATATTTTATTTTGTTTTTATATTTTATTTTATTTTTGGCTTAATTTGTTTTCCGCACTTATTTTTCAGCTTTAGCAGTCTGCACGGAAACGATCATAAATGGAGTTCCGGAAATCCGTTTGAGGCGTTCTAAAAATCGCCAGAAAGCTAAGAAAGAGAGCTACGACTTTCGTGTTGGAGTCGAACTCAGATTCGGAGCCCAAAATTCCAGAATTCCGTTTGAAGTTACTGCATTAGAATTATATTTTAGTGTTGGGTCATGTCTTGGGCCTGGGTTATGTTTTCGACCCAGTTGGGTTATGACCCGAATTTGCTTTCTTTTTAAAGGAAAAATACTCGTGTTACTGTTCACCTAGTTACATTTTCCAGAAAAATACATTCGGAGCTTTGAGAGAACCATGGAGAGCTAATTCCTTAGAGTCATTCTGCTGTAATCGCGTTCCAACGCTTTGAGGTTTTTACTTTATCAATCTAATTCGTTTCTCTTTAAACACTATTCTATGAATTGCTTTTGCTTAATCTGCTAGTTTATAGAATTGTTTTGATTAAATTCGTATGATTGCATCCTTAGCTTTTATTCGTCGTTACGTCGCTTTGTCGTTAATTCGCGTTTATAATTCGTGTTTGCTTAATTCACGAAAACTTAATCCGTTTGCTTAATTTGGAATATAGGATTGTTAATCTAGTTTATGTCTTTTGCGCTTGTTAATTGACATAGGAATCGAATAGAGATCGAAATCGCTTATGAAATTGGTAAGGTAGAAACCCGTGATAAGCCGGAACCGAAAACAGCAGATTGACTTATTTTGATAATCACATATTTTAACCGCTTAATTGCATTTTCTTTATTTATCCGATCAGAAACCAAACCAACTCCCCCTCCATTTCGAATTTGGTAGATTAATCACATAAAAGAATCCTTGAGACGATATCCGAGTTGAATTGTCGTTGTATTACGTTTTCATCAAAAACACTCGTTTCGATCCGCGCGCAACAACTGATCAATGAGCTAGGCCCTCCACGACGGAGAGATGGATTGGGCTGACCCCGTGTGATGAGCGGGACAGAGCAATATATATATATATATATATATATATATATATATATATATATATATATATATATATATATATATATATATATATATATATATATATATATATATATATATATATATATATATATATATATATATATATATATATATATATATATATATATATATATATATATATATATATATATATATATATATATATATATATATATATATATATATATATATATATATATATATATATATATATATATATATATATATATATATATATATATATATATATATATATATATATATATATAAGAATCTTAATCGGTTAAGTAAGTAAATAAAATAATTAATTATATTTAATAATTAATTATTTAATTGAATATGTGCTTAAATATAAGTGTATGTCAAGATAATCCATTTCGAAATAATAGGACTTCTAAATGATTATCATTCTATATATAGGCTATGATCTCAAATATATCGTCCTATAAGAAGATTATCTCTTTTTATCCCCATTCGAAGAGTTTTCAAGACATTACGAGTACCGGTTGAGAAAAATCCACAAGCCAACCAGTGTCAAACACTTGTCTTTACACTTTTGTATTTTAGAATTATCGTTGTCATTGTCTAAAAATATTTCTCATTATATTCGTTAAGGTATTCCTATAATCATTAATATCAAAATGTCATAGATCCTAAGATTTGTGTCAATGGGGAGACGCATAAGCGCTCCCAGTATGATGAGTGATCAGTGCATATTTATGCAATTTCTCCTATATTTTTACTTAGGCATTTCTTTACTCTATCTTGATTATTTTTATATTTTATTTTGTTTTTATATTTTATTTTATTTTTGGCTTAATTTGTTTTCCGCACTTATTTTTCAGCTTTAGCAGTCTGCACGGAAACGATCATAAATGGAGTTCCGGAAATCCGTTTGAGGCGTTCTAAAAATCGCCAGAAAGCTAAGAAAGAGAGCTATGACTTTTGTGTTGGAGTCGAAGTCAGATTCGGAGCCCAAAATTCCAGAATTCCGTTTGAAGTTACTGCATTAGAATTTTATTTTAGTGTTGGGTCATGTATTGGGCCTGGGTTATGTTTTCGACCCAGTTGGGTTATGACCCGAATTTGCTTTCTTTTTAAAGGAAAAATACTCGTGTTACTGTTCACCTAGTTACATTTTCACGAAAAATACATTCGGAGCTTTGAGAGAACCATGGAGAGCTAATTCCTTAGAGTCATTCTGCTGTAATCGCGTTCCAACGCTTTGAGGTTTTTACTTTATCAATCTAATTCGTTTCTCTTTAAACACTATTCTATGAATTGCTTTTGCTTAATCTGTTAGTTTATAGAATTGTTTTGATTAAATTCGTATGATTGCATCCTTAGCTTTTATTTGTCATTACGTCGCTTTGTCGTTAATTCGCGTTTATAATTCGTGTTTGCTTAATTCACGAAAACTTAATCCGTTTGCTTAATTTGGAATATAGGATTGTTAATCTAGTATATGTCTTTTGCGCTTGTTAATTGACATAGGAATCGAATAGAGATCGAAATCGCTTAGGAAATTGGTAAGGTAGAAACCCGTGATAAGCCGGAACCGAAAACAGTAGATTGGATTATTTTGATAATCACTTATTTTAACCGCTTAATTGCATTTTCTTTATTTATCCGATCAATAAACCAAACCAACTCCCCCTCCATTTCGAATTTGGTAGATTAATCACATAAAAGAATCCTCGAGACGATATCCGAGTTGAATTGTCGCTGTATTACGTTTTCATAAAAACACTCGTTTTGATCCGCGCGCAACAACTGATCAATGAGCTAGGCCCTCCACGACGGAGAGATGGATTGGGCCGACCCCGTGTGATGAGCGGGACAGAGCAATATATATATATATATATATATATATATATATATATATATATATATATATATATATATATATATATATATATATATATATATATTATATATATATATATATATATATATATATATATATATATATATATATATATATATATATATATATATATATATATATATATATATATATATATATATATATATATATATATATATATATATTATATATATATATATATATATATATATATATATATATATATATATATATATATATATATATATATATATATATTAATATATATAAGAATCTTAATCGGTTGAGTAAGTAAATAAAATAATTAATTATATTTAATAATTAATTATTTAATTGAATATGTGCTTAAATATAAGTGTATGTCAAGATAATCCATTTCGAAATAATAGGACTTCTAAATGATTATCATTCTATATATAGGCTATGATCTCAAATATATCGTCCTATAAGAAGATTATCTCTTTTTATCCCCATTCGAAGAGTTTTCAAGACATTACGAGTACCGGTTGAGAAAAATCCACAAGCCAACCAGTGTCAAACACTTGTCTTTACACTTTTGTATTTTAGAATTATCGTTGTCATTGTCTAAAAATCTTTCTCATTATATTCGTTAAGGTATTCCTATAATCATTAATATCAAAATGTCATAGATCCTAAGATTTGTGTCAATGGGGAGACGCATAAGCGCTCCCAGCATGATGAGTGATCAGTGCATATTTATGCAATTTCTCCTATATTTTTACTTAGGCATTTCTTTACTTTATCTTGATTATTTTTATATTTTATTTTGTTTTTATATTTTATTTTATTTTTGGCTTAATTTGTTTTCCGCACTTATTTTTCAGCTTTAGCAGTCTGCACGGAAACGATCATAAATGGAGTTCCGGAAATCCGTTTGAGGCGTTCTAAAAATCGCCAGAAAGCTAAGAAAGATAGCTACGACTTTCGTGTTGGAGTGGAACTCAGATTCGGAGCCCAAAATTCCAGAATTCCGTTTGAAGTTACTGCATTAGAATTTTATTTTAGTGTTGGGTCATGTATTGGGCCTGGGTTATGTTTTCGACCCAGTTGGGTTATGACCTGAATTTGCTTTCTTTTTAAAGGAAAAATACTCGTGTTACTGTTCACCTAGTTACATTTTCACGAAAAATACATTCGGAGCTTTGAGAGAACCATGGAGAGCTAATTCCTTAGAGTCATTCTGCTGTAATCGCGTTCCAACGCTTTGAGGGTTTTACTTTATCAATCTAATTCGTTTCTCTTTAAACACTATTCTATGAATTGCTTTTGCTTAATCTGCTAGTTTATAGAATTGTTTTGATTAAATTCGTATGATTGCATCCTTAGCTTTTATTCGTCGTTATGTCGCTTTGTCGTTAATTCGCGTTTATAATTCGTGTTTGCTTAATTCACGAAAACTTAATCCGTTTACTTAATTTGGAATATAGGATTGTTAATCTAGTTTATGTCTTTTGCGCTTGTTAATTGACATAGGAATCGAATAGAGATCGAAATCGCTTAGGAAATTGGTAAGGTAGAAACCCGTGATAAGCCGGAACCGAAAACAGTAGATTGACTTATTTTGATAATCACTTATTTTAACCGCTTAATTGCATTTTCTTTATTTATCCGATCAAAAAACCAAACCAACTCCCCCTCCATTTCGAATTTGGTAGATTAATCACATAAAAGAATCCTCGAGACGATATCCGAGTTGAATTGTCGCTGTATTACGTTTTCATAAAAACACTCGTTTTGATCCGCGCGCAACAACTGATCAATGAGCTAGGCCCTCCACGACGGAGAGATGGATTGGGCCGACCCCGTGTGATGAGCGGGACAGAGCAATATATATATATATGTATATATATATATATATATATATGTATATATGTATATATATATATATATATATATATATATATATATATATATATATATATATATATATATATATATATATATATATATATATATATATATATATATATGTATATATATATATATGTATATATATATATATATATGTATATATATATATATATATATATATATATATATATATATATATATATATATATATATATATATATATATATATATATATATATATATATATATATATATATATATATATATATATATATATATATATATATATATATATATATATATATATATATATATATATATATATATATATATATATATATATATATATATATATATATATATATATATATATATATATATATATATATAAGAATCTTAATCGGTTGAGTAAGTAAATAAAATAATTAATTATATTTAATAATTAATTATTTAATTGAATATGTGCTTAAATATAAGTGTATGTCAAGATAATCCATTTCGAAATAATAGGACTTCTAAATGATTATCATTCTATATATAGGCTATGATCTCAAATATATCGTCCTATAAGAAGATTATCTCTTTTTATCCCCATTCGAAGAGTTTTCAAGACATTACGAGTACCGGTTGAGAAAAATCCACAAGCCAACCAGTGTCAAACACTTGTCTTTACACTTTTGTATTTTAGAATTATCGTTGTCATTGTCTAAAAATCTTTCTCATTATATTCGTTAAGGTATTCCTATAATCATTAATAATAAAATGTCATAGATCCTAAGGTTTGTGTCAATGGGGAGACGCTTAAGCGCTCCCAGCGTGATGAGTGATCAGTGCATATTTATGCACTTTCTCCTATATTTTTACTTAGGCATTTCTTTACTTTATCTTGATTATTTTTATATTTTATTTTGTTTTTATATTTTATTTTATTTTTGGCTTAATTTGATTTCCGCACTTATTTTTCAGCTTTAGCAGTCTGCACGGAAACGATCATAACTGGAGTTCCGGAAATCCGTTTGAGGCGTTCTAAAAATCGTCGGAAAGCTAAGAAAGATAGCTACGACTTTCGGGTTGGAGTCGAAGTCAGATTCGGAGCTCAAAATTCCAGAATTCCGTTTGAAGTTACTGCATTAGAATTTTATTTTAGTGTTGGGTCATGTATTGGGCCTGGGTTATGTTTTCGACCCAGTTGGGTTATGACCTGAATTTGCTTTCTTTTTAAAGGAAAAATACTCGTGTTACTGTTCACCTAGTTACATTTTCACGAAAAATACATTCGGAGCTTTGAGAGAACCATGGAGAGCTAATTCCTTAGAGTCATTCTGCTGTAATCGCGTTCCAACGCTTGGAGGGTTTTACTTTATCAATCTAATTCGTTTCTCTTTAAACACTATTCTATGAATTGCTTTTGCTTAATCTGCTAGTTTATAGAATTGTTTTGATTAAATTCGTATGATTGCATCCTTAGCTTTTATTCGTCGTTATGTCGCTTTGTCGTTAATTCGCGTTTATAATTCGTGTTTGCTTAATTCACGAAAACTTAATCCGTTTACTTAATTTGGAATATAGGATTGTTAATCTAGTTTATGTCTTTTGCGCTTGTTAATTGACATAGGAATCGAATAGAGATCGAAATCGCTAAGGAAATTGGTAAGGTAGAAACCCGTGATAAGCCGGATCCGAAAACAGTAGATTGACTTATTTTGATAATCACTTATTTTAACCGCTTAATTGCATTTTCTTTATTTATCCGATCAAAAAACCAAACCAACTCCCCCTCCATTTCGAATTTGGTAGATTAATCACATAAAAGAATCCTCGAGACGATATCCGAGTTGAATTGTCGCTGTATTACGTTTTCATAAAAACACTCGTTTTGATCCGCGCGCAACAACTGATCAATGAGCTAGGCCCTCCACGACGGAGAGATGGATTGGGCCGACCCCGTGTGATGAGCGGGACAGAGCAATATATATATATATATATATATATATATATATATATATATATATATATATATATATATATATATATATATATATATATATATATATATATATATATATATATATATATATATATATATATATATATATATATATATATATATATATATATATATATACATTATATATATATATATATAATATATATATATATATATATAATATATATATATATATATATATAATATATAATATATATATATATATATATATATATATATATATATATATATATATATATATATATTATATATATTTTATATATATATATATATATATATATTATATATATATATATATATATATATATATATATATATATATATATATATATATATATATATATATATATATATATATATATATATATATATATATATATATATATATAAGAATCTTAATCGGTTGAGTAAGTAAATAAAATAATTAATTATATTTAATAATTAATTATTTAATTGAATATGTGCTTAAATATAAGTGGATGTCAAGATAATCAATTTTGAAATAATGACAATTCTAAATGATTATCATTCTATATATAGACTATGATCACAAATATATCATTCTATAAGAAGATTATCTCTTTTTATCCTCATTCGAAGAGTTTTCAAGACATTACGAGTACCGGTTGAGAAAAATCCACAAGCCAACCAGTGCCAAACACTTGTCTGTACACTTTTGTATTTTGAATTATCGTTGCCATTGTCTAAAAATCTTTCTCATTATATTCGTTAAGGTATTCCTATAATCATTAATATCAAAATGTCATAGATCCTAAGGTTTGTGTCCATGGGGAGACGCTTAAGCGCTCCCAGCGTGATGAGTGATCAGTGCATATTTATGCACTTTCTCCTATATTTTTACTTAGGCATTTCTTTACTTTATCTTGATTATTTTTATGTTTTATTTTGTTTTTATATTTTATTTTATTTTTGGCTTAATTTGATTTCCGCACTTATTTTTCAGCTTTAGCAGTCTGCACGGAAACGATCATAACTGGAGTTCCGGAAATCCGTTTGAGGCGTTCTAAAATTCGCCGGAAAGCTAAGAGAGAGAGCTATGACTTTCGTGTTGGAGTCGAAGTCAGATTCGGAGCCCAAATTCCAGAATTCCGTTTGAAGTTACTGCATTAGAATTTTATTTTAGTGTTGGGTCATGTATTGGGCCTGGGTTATGTTTTCGACCCAGTTGGGTTATGACCCGAATTTGCCTTCTTTTTAAAGGAAAAATACTCGTGTTACTGTTCACCTAGTTACATTTTCAAGAAAAATACATTCGGAGCTTTGAGAGAACCATGGAGAGCTAATTCCTTAGAGTCATTCTGCTGTAATCGCGTTCCAATGCTTTAAGGTTTTTACTATATCAATCTAATTTGTTTCTCTTTAAACACTATTCTATGAATTGCTTTTGCTTAATCTGTTAGTTTATAGAATTGTTTTGATAAAATTCGTATGATTGCATCCTTAGCTTTTATTCGTCGTTACGTCGATTTGTCGTTAATTCGCGTTTATAATTCGTGTTTGCTTAATTCACGAAAACTTAATCCGTTTGCTTAATTTGGAATATAGGATTGTTAATCTAGTTTATGTCTTTTGCGCTTGTTAATTGACATATGAATCGAATAAAGATCGAAATCGCTTAGGAATATATATATAAGTGATTATCAAAATAAGTCAATCTACTGTTTTCGGTTCCGGCTTATCACGGGTTTCTACCTTACCAATTTCATAAGCGATTTCGATCTCTATTCGATTCCTATGTCAATTAACAAGCGCAAAAGACATAAACTAGATTAACAATCCTATATTCAAAATAAAGAAAACGGATTAAGTTTTCGTGAATTAAGCAAATACGAATTATAAACGCGAATTAACGACAAAGCGACGTAATGACGAATAAAAGCTAAGGATGCAATCATACGAATTTAATGAAAACAATTCTATAAACTAACAGATTAAGCAAAAGAAATTCATAGAATAGTTTAACGAGAAACGAATTAGATTGATAAAGTAAAAACCTTAAAGCGTTGGAACGCAATTACAGCAGAATGACTCTAAGGAATTAACTCTCCATGGTTCTCTCAAAGCTTCGAATGTATTTTTCGTGAAAATGTAACTAGGTGAACAGTAACACGAGTATTTTTCCTTTAAAAAGAAAGCAAATTCGGGTCATAACCAACTGGGTCGAAAACATAACCCAGGCCCAATACATGACCCAACACTAAAATAAAATTCTAATGCAGTAACTTCAAACGGAATTCTGGAATTTTGAGCTCCGAATCTGACTTCGACTCCAACACGAAAGTCGTAGCTCTCTCTCTTAGCTTTCCGGCGAATTTTAGAACGCCTCAAACGGATTTCCGGAACTCCAGTTATGATCGTTTCCGTGCAGACTGCTAAAGCTGAAAAATAAGTGCCGAAATCAAATTAAGCCAAATATAAAATAAAATATAAAAACAAAATAAAACATAAAAATAATCAAGATAAAGTAAAGAAATGCCTAAGTAAAAATATAGGAGAAAGTGCATAAATATGCACTGATCACTCATCACGCTGGGAGCGCTTAAGCGTCTCCCCATGGACACAAACTTTAGGATCTATGACATTTTGATATTAATGATTATAGGAATACCTTAACGAATATAATGAGAAAGATTTTTAGACAATAAAAACGATAATTCTAAAATACAAAAGTGTACAGACAAGTGTTTGACACTGGTTGGCTTGTGGATTTTTCTCAACCGGTACTCGTAATGTCTTGAAAACTCTTCGAATGGGATAAAAAGAGATAATCTTCTTATAGGATGATATATTTGAGATCATAGCCTATATATAGAATGATAATCATTTAGAATTCTCATTATTTCGAAATGGATTATCTTCACATCCACTTATATTTAAGCACATATTCAATTAAATAATTAATTATTAAATATAATTAATTATTTTATTTACTTACTCAACCGATTAAGATTCTTATATATATACATATATATATATATATATATATATATATATATATATTATATATATATATATATATATATATATATATATATATATATATATATATATATATATATATATATATATATATATATATATATATATATATATATATATATATATATATATATATATATATATATATATATATATATATATATATATATATATATATATATATATATATATATATATTGCTCTGTCCCGCTCATCACATGAGGTCGGCCCAATCCATCTCTCCGTCGTGAGGGGGCCTAGCTCATTGATCAGTTGTCGCGCGCGGATCAAAACGAGTGTTTTTGATGAAAACGTAATACATCGACAATTCAACTCGGATATCGTCTCAAAGATTCTTTTATGTGATTAATCTACCAAATTCGAAATGGAGGGGGAGTTGGTTTGGTTTCTGATCGGATAAATAAAGAAAATGCAATTAAGCGGTTAAAATAAGTGATTATAAAAATAAGTCAATCTACTGTTTTCGGTTCCGACTTATCACGGGTTTCTACCTTACCAATTTCATAAGCGATTTCGATCTCTATTCGATTCCTATGTCAATTAACAAGCGCAAAAGACAAAAACTAGATTAACAATCCTATATTCCAAATTAAGCAAACGGATTAAGTTTTTGTGAATTAAACAAACACAAATTATAAACGCGAATTAACGACAAAGCGACGTAACGACGAATAAAAGATAAGGATGCAATCATACAAATTTAATCAAAACAATTCTATAAACTAACAGATTCAGCAAAAGCAAATCATAGAATAGTGTTTAAAGAGAAACGAATTAGATTGATTAAGTAAAAACCTCAAAGCGTTGGAACGCGATTACAGCAGAATGACTCTTAGGAATTACCTCTCCATGGTTCTCTCAAAGCTCCGAATGTATTTTTCGTGAAAATGTAACTAGGTGAACAATAACAAGAGTATTTTTCCTTTAAAAAGAAAGCAAATTCGGGTCATAACCCAACTGGGTCGAAAACATAACCCAGGCCCAATACATGACCCAACACTAAAATAAAATTCTAATGCAGTAACTTCCAACGGAATTCTGGAATGTTGGGCTCCGAATCTGACTTCGACTCCAACACGAAAGTCGTAGCTCTCTCTCTTAGCTTTCCGGCGATTTTTAGAACGCCTCAAACGGATTTCCGGAACTCCAGTTATGATCGTTTCCGGGCAGACTGCTAAAGCTGAAAAATAAGTGCGGAAATCAAATTAAGCCATAAATAAAATAAAATATAAAAACAAAATAAAACATAAAAATAATCAAGATAAAGTAAAGAAATGCCTAAGTAAAAATATAGGAGAAAGTGCATAAATATGCACTGATCACTCATCACGCTGGAAGCGCTTAAGCGTCTCCCCATTGACACAAACCTTAGGATCTATGACATTTTGATATTAATGATTATAGGAATACCTTAACGAATATAATGAGAAAGATTTTTAGACAATGACAACGATAATTCTAAAATACAAAAAGTGTACAGACAAGTGTTTGACACTGGTTGGCTTGTGGATTTTTCTCAACCGGTACTCGTAATGTCTTGAAAACTCCTCGAATGGGGATAAAAAGAGATAATCTTCTTATAGGATGATATATTTGAGATCATAGCCTATATATAGAAAGATAATCATTTAGAATTCTCATTATTTCGAAATGGATTATCTTGACATCCACTTATATTTAAGCACATATTCAATTATATAATTAATTATTAAATATAATTAATTATTTTATTTACTTACTCAACCGATTAAGATTCATATATATATATATATATATATATATATATATATATATATATATATATATATATATATATATATATATATATATATATATATATATATATATATATATATATATATATATATATATATATATATATATATATATATATATATATATATATATATATATATATATATATATATATATATATATATATATATATATATATATATATATATATATATATATATATATATATATATATAGATATATATATATATATATATATATATATATATATATATATATATTATATATATATATATATATATATATATATATATATATATATATATATATATATATATATATATATATATATATATATATATATATATATATATATATATATATATATATATATATATATATATATATATATATATATATATATATATATATATATATATATATATATATATATATATATATATATATATATATATATATATATATATATATATATATATATATATATATATATATATATATATATATTGCTCTGTCCCGCTCATCATGCGGGGTCGGCCCAATCCATCTCTCCGTCGTGGAGGGCCTAGCTCATTGATCAGTTGTCGCGCACGGATCAAAACGAGTGTTTTTGATGAAAACGTAATACAGCGACAATTCAACTCGGATATCGTCTCAAGGATTCTTTTATGTGATTAATCTACCAAATTCGAAATGGAGGGGGAGTTGGTTTGGTTTCTGATCGGATAAATAAAGAAAATGCAATTAAGCGGTTAAAATAAGTGATTATCAAAATAAGTCAATCTACTGTTTTCGGTTCCGGCTTATAACGGGTTTCTACCTTACCAATTTCCTAAGCGATTTCGATCTCTATTCGATTCCTATGTCAATTAACAAGCGCAAAAGACATAAACTAGATTAACAATCCTATATTCCAAATTAAGCAAACGGATTAAGTTTTCGTGAATTAAGCAAACACGAATTATAAACGCGAATTAACGACAAAGCGACGTAACGACGAATAAAAGCTAAGGATGCAATCATACGAATTTAATCAAAACAATTCTATAAACTAACAGATTAAGAAAAAGCAATTCATAGAATAGTGTTTAAAGAGAAATGAATTAGATTGATAAAGTAAAAACCTCAAAGCGTTGGAACGCGATTACAGCAGAATGACTCTAAGGAATTAGCTCTCCATGGTTCTCTCAAAGCTCCGAATGTATTTTTCGTGAAAATGTAACTAGGTGAACAGTAACACGAGTATTTTTCCTTTAAAAAGAAAGCAAATTCGGGTCATAACCCAACTGGGTCGAAAACATAACCCAGGTGTTGCACCCTAAAATTTGACCAACCGGGTCTCGTATTTGGCTCGATGTTTCGACGCACAATCGCATTCGCATCTGCATATTGCATACATTGCATATTTTCATTTGTTTTGATTTTATCAGGGATCACAGCTCTCGTCTCGTGTTTCAGGTGTTTTTAATCAGTTCAGATAGATAGAATCGATTTTTGGGATATTTCGGTGCCCGTTTATTTTTACCGATTATTTTTGTGCGCTCTCGCGGTGTTATGTGTCGTTCGGTGCTTATTTTGTTCCTCTGGGAATTATTGTGTTTTTTCTGGATTTTATTGGTTATTTTTTTAGGGTTTTATTAGATTTTTTAATCATTTTTAGGATTAATAGGATTTTTTTTTAAAATAGTTTTAATTCTCTTTAATAGATTTTAAATCATATATAGAATTTTATAGAAATAAATAGCTTTTGGCATTTTAGAATATAATAGGGTTTAATAGAAATTAAATAAATGTTTTTAGATATAAAGAATATAGTTTTGTTTTTCTTTTATAGAAATAAATAGGTTTTTTTCTTTTATAGAATTTAAATAAATAATATAGTTAGATATAGAGATTTTTTTAGAATATTATTAGCTTTTAATAGTTTTGATATTCTTTTTTAAATCATCTTTTAGAATAATAGAGTTAAATAGATTTTATTTTAGATATAGCTTTTTTCTTTTATTAATAGTGGAATTTAATTAGAGGTTTATTAGAATTTTATTAGTTAGGAATTAATTGAGTTTAATAGTTAATTAGGTTTAGTTTAGTAATTGGGCTGATTGGTTAATTCAGTTTTTTTTTTTGAGTTTTTTAATTATTTTCGTGTGGGCTTTTCGCAGGCCCAATACATGTTTTTTGTCCAATTCGTTCAGTCCAGAAATGTCCAAAAGGTCCAGCTTTTTCCAGTTCAATCCAGAACCTTCTAGAATGTGCCAGCGAATCTCAGAGTATAAATGCAAGAGCCACGTGTTGAATAAAGGAGGACCCCACGCTGCAGGTCCCACGCACGCCACCTCACACATGCATTCCCTCTCTCTGCCACGCATGGGGACACGCGTCCCACATGCGTCTCTCCCCTCCACCACACGGCCACGCGTACACGCCCCAACCCTCCACCATCCTTCACCGGCGAACGTCACCGGCCGGCCTGCATGGCCGGCGGCCACCGTGCAGCTCACCGGAGAACTCCTTCTCCCCAGAATCCGGTCATCTTCATCTCCTTCTTCACCATCTCCTCTCATTACCACCATGAACACCACCGCGCCACCGCCAGAAAATCCAGAAAAGCCCAGAATTCAACCTTTAACCTTCATCCTCTTCCCCTGACCTTCATCGCCCTCAACCCAGATTCCTTCATCTCCCCCGGTCAACAATTTTCCAGAAAATCCCAAAACAAACTTCATCGTGCACTCATCCTTTCCAGTTTCCGATCAACAACCTCCATCAACACGACGAGTTCTCCAGAAATCCAATCGTTCATCAAGCAACACCTTCATCCTGCAATATCCATAAACGTCATCCAACAAGAACAAGATCCCAGAAACTACCACTGAACCTCCAATCTACAGCGTTCAACAATTCATGAATAAACCTCAGTGGACGATCTTCAAGATCCAGGAACGTCAACCACCTTCGTCTCCGATCTTCGCCTCCACAAGAACAAGCAACAAACACCAATCTTCCCCTAAAACCCAGAAAGTTCTTCAAGGTTCTTCAGAACAAAATCCAGGTTCTTCACCGTCTTCATCTTCTTCCAATCTCCAGGACGAAGCTTCAACGAACGTCATCAAACCAGTCCTCAGAAGTTTCAATGCTCTGCAAACAATCCCCCAGATTCATCATTGATCTGCAGTTTCTACAAACAGGTTTCCAGATCTCCCCCACAAACACGAATCTCCTGAGACATCCAAACATGGAGTTGTGGTTTCTGTTAACCGTGATACGAAATCTAGTGCTGTGAGTTACTTGTTTGAGGGTTAGGCTTTTAGGGTGGATGCAGTGGAAGAGGTTAACGGCGGCGGCGGCTGGGAGGAAAAGGTTCTAGGGTTTCAGACACTGGGAGTGAAGAGAGGAAGGGGAAGAGATTGGGCCGGATCCAGGCCCAATCATTTTTTGGTGTTACACCCCCCTCCGTTTTTGGACGAGTTCTGGGCCTTGGGCCCTACTATTTTTGCTAGGCAACGCCCCATTGTTTTTCTTTCGCACCCCCTCCTAATGGTTTTTTTTTCTGAATTTCCTTTGGGCTGGGCCCTCTTTTTTTTACTTTCTGTTAATCCCCTGTAACAGCACACCCCCTCCCCTTATTTTTCTTTGCTTTTATATTTTTTATATATATCATTCCATATGAAAAAAATGAATAGAAGAAACATATTTGAAAAAGAAAAGAGAAAAAGAGAGTATATTTGAAAAAGAAAAGAGAAAAAGAGAGTATATTTGAAAAAGAAAAGAGAAAAAGAGATTATATTTGAAAAAAGAAAAAAGAGAGAAAACAATAAAAGAAAAGAAATAGAATGTGAAAAATACATAGAGAAAAATATTTTGAGAAAAGAAAAAATATGTTGAAAAGAAAAGAAGGAAAAAGGAAAAAATATTAAAGTGGATTTAATATTTTCAAAGTTCATTTTCTTTTAGGATATTCTCATAGAATTATTTTACAATTTTTAGGATAGTTTAGAAGCCCATTTGTTAGGGGGCTATTTTTCATTCGATTTTTCAGGATAGAATAGGATAGTGTTTCCTAGGAGATTTTATTTTCAGTATGCAATCATTGTAATCATTTTTCAGAGATTAATAAAACGAGATTTGAGTTGTGGTCCCGAAGTAGCCGAACTACAGCTGCTCTGATTCCTTGTACCAGACGAGGATATGTAGGCATAGGATGCGATATCCTAGCGAGCACACTAACGACTAACCTGTTGTTCTCTCGCGGCTGTGCGATCGAGACTTTCCCGCTGACGACTAATTGATTACCCTTTTTTCTCTCTTGCCCGAGTGCATTTGAGACCGAGCCATAGTTTTGCCCATAGGTTCCCGACCCTGTGAAACCAGTTGTTTTTCTCACTGCCGTGTGAGAATGTTTTGTCTAGCTGTAGTTAGTCTGAACTACGTAAAGCTCTGATCTTTCATGCAGTGGAAGTACGTAGGCACAAGACGCGAGGTCTTGGCGAGCCAATTTTCCCTGTAGTCCCGAACTACGTTGACTCTGACTTTCTCTCTTGAGAATACGTAGGCATAGAGTGCGACGCTCTATCGAGTCAATTCCCTTCCTTTTAGATTTAGCAGCCGTAGATAGATTGTTTTGCATCCAGTAGACAACCCAAGCAAGCGTGGATCCCGTCGAGTACGACGGACGTGAGGGGTGCTAATACCTTCCCCTTGCGTAACCGACTCCCGAACCTAGGTTTTGGTTGCGATGACCATACCTTTTCCCCGTTTTTTTGCGAGGTTTACTTCGAGCGTTTCCTTTCCCGCTCTGAGGGATAAATAACGCACGGTGGCGACTCTTCTGTCAGCCGGCGCCGATTTTCGCAGTAGCGACAGCTGGCGACTCTGCTGGGGACTGCGATAGTTCCCCATGCATGTGGGATCCAACGTCCCCTAAGAGAGAGTCAATCCTAGCGCTTGTTTGCTTGTCTATTTGGGGCTTATTTATCGATATTATCTGTTGCTGTTGGGGTGTTACGGGTGTTCTATGATTGAGATAAGCCGGACCTGGGCTTGAGTATGAGTATGCACCTAGATATAGTTGCTGAGAAGTAGTAGACGAACCTGTCTGCTGAGCAGGCACAGTTCCCTACGAAAATTCGCACTCAGACGAGATTCTTGCAGAGGTGCTCCTTTCCGGTCCTGAGGATCTGAGGGGAGTCCAGACGTGAGGATTGTCGACTCTGGGAACCGATCAATTGGAAGTTAGCTAAGTGAGGCCTCTTCAGGACTTGATGATGCCACTCCTTCTGGGAATCGTATCGTCAGTCTTGAAAGTCTGTGACGCTGACGACCGCATAGGATGCCGTACCTTGTCAGATATAGGTCCATACCTGTGAGTGGGGGGGTTTTTTGTGCAGGAAACTTGACTTCCAACCTACCCGTTATTTTGGTCTTCTCTTCAGAGAACGTCTCCGTCAGCAGCGCAGTAGTATTCAGAGATTGTGTGGGGGGCTGTGGTCCCATTGTTTGCTGCATCTTGCATATCATGTGCATATCAGTGTTGCACCACATTGCATATCATCCTCCAGCTAGCCAGAGTTCTGATCCGACCTTTGTTTCCTGAAGGTGATTACGCGGAGTTTGGATTGAGCAGCTGTTGATTATCAGAAGACCTGCCTAGGGATTGAGTAGATTTGAGCAGAATCAAGCATTGAAGTCAGCTGAAGACTATTGGTAGCCATGTCTGAAGGCAATTTCCAGTCTCCTAACACCCTGACAGGGTTCACTATGGCGTCCAACCCTCTGTACGATTCCGTGGAAGACTTCCCGCAAGTGAACAACGTTGCTGCAGACCAAGTTGTACAGCCTTCTGTTGAGAACCGAGATCGACATGAGCAGTTTGTTGCCCGGAATGAGCGTCCTCCTCCTGTTACCAATCAAGGTGTTGCTCTCCCTGTGATGAACTACTGTAGAGATATTCCAACGGCTGGGATGGTAGATCCAAGAGCTCTTGACGATGGTAGAAGACTCCGAGTGTTGGAAGAGCAAATGAAAGCTTTGAAAGCCAAAGATGCTGTTAACCTGGATGTTGTAGGCATGTGTTTGGTTCCTGACCTGGTGTTGCCTTACAAGTTCAAAGCACCGAAATTTGAGAAGTACACGGGAGATAGCTGTCCGAAGCTGCATTTGATGATGTTCTGCCGAAGAATGACTGCGTTCGCGCGAGATGACAAATTGATGATCCATTGCTTTCAAGATAGTTTGACTGGGGCATCTTTGAGGTGGTATATGCAGTTAGAGAGGAATCAGATTCAGTCATGGATGGATTTAGCCAGAGCTTTTCTGAAGCAGTACGATTACAACCTAGACATAGCTCCCTATCGCATGCATTTGCAAGAGTTGTCTCAAGAGATCAATGAACCTATCAGGAGATATGCTCAGAGATGGAGAGAATTTGCTGCTAGAGTGCGTCCACCGCTGTTAGACCAAGAGCTGGCAAGCATGTTTGTAGATTCCCTACAATATCCGTACTTCAAAAGATTGCTCGGAATTCCGGCAAGTTTCTCTGACGTGGTAGCATTAGGAGAACGCCTTGAGTACTCCATAAGAATGGGGAAAATTCAGATTATTTCATATGATCAAGCTGATGAAACTGAATATCCTTGTGACTATCAGAGTGAAGAAGAAGTTGTGATCAACTCAGTCATGCCAAAGGTTGAATATCCTCGAAGCGAATCAGTGAATTTTGTTGGTTCATCATCTTATCATAGATCAGTACCTCCCGTGGCTTGTTATACTGAACAGACAGCTGTGCCTAGGGCACCCTATCAGGAAACTTATGTCGCTCCTCTTGCAGATCAGCAAGCTCGTGGCCGAGGTTATCAGAATCAGCGTCAGAATCAGAATCGACCTCGTAGCAATTTGGAACGAAGGAAAGCTCCTTTTCACCCAGTGCCGATGCCGTATAGCCAGTTGCTACCAACTTTGATTCAGAAGTCTTTGGTGGAGCCGAAAGCTCTTAAGCCAATTCCAGAACCTTACCCTCCTGGGTATAATCCCCGCGTTCAATGTGGTTATCATGGTGGCTCTTTAGGGCATTCAACGGAAGATTGTAAAGCATTTCAGGCGAAGGTACAGCAGTTGATTGATCAGGATCGCATTTCCTTTCGAGAAGGATTTCTGTTTGTTCATCCAAACCCCTCAGCTGTTTGAGCTCGTAGATTCGGAGGGCATTCCCCCAGCAAAAGCCAGTGGTTCAGACAGGCAGGCGCCTCAGCATTGGCAGTCCTCAGGCCTCTTTACATCATTTGCATTTGTAGTTTCTTTTTCTGTTAGTTACTACTTGCATTTAAACATTGTATGTTTCGAATGGTGATAATAATAAAGTGACTATGCATTTTTCTGAATTAGTCATGTCGCTCATTTATTGCATTGCACTGACACTTGCATTTTTTTCCACTTTTTCACTGTGACTAGCAAAGTTAGGAGGGAGGATGATGAAACTGAAACTCATAACCGATGATCGTATGCTTTCAGATAAGACCGTACCGATGACGTACAAGGCATTGTTTCAAATTCCCCTAAACACTGGAGATATAAGGAGTTAGTCCCTTGTTAACCACTTCGAGCCAGGAAGTAGAAGTTTTTTCGGACTTTTTTAAACCCTCACATCTTAACCCGGGGCAGGGTAGTTGTCAGTTAACTTGACCGAGCGTTCAAGTCTTCCAGAGGAGTGTTGTCTTTCGAGGACCAATCAGTTTATACCTTCCAAAAGGTCAAACCTCACCAATCAGGAGTGAGACGGTTACAATCCTTTCGGAGCAATCAAGACAACCAGTGTCACACGACTTTGTTCCAAAAGAAAAAAGAAAGAAAGCCCGCTAAGTAAAAAGAAAGAAAAGCTGAGAAAGCCAATACTTAGGCAAAAATCAGGGCATCCCGCTGGACTTCAAAAAGAAAAAATCGAAAAGAACTCAAAATGAGTCAGTCCAGGCAAAAATTAGGGAATCAAAAGAATGAAAAAGAGGGATTAAAAAGAAATTTTCCCCAACAAATCACAAAGTCGTGTACACAGACGCCGAAAGCGAAGAAGGAGTAACTATCACTCTGAAAAGCCTTGTGAGTTCCTTAATTGTGGTTCTTACCATTCAACATACCTCTCGAAGAGGCGAGTGCTTGTACCAGGTTAACTGAACCTTAGGATCGGAGATCATCACGAAGACGGGGTGGGTACAAATCAAAATTTGAGCCGAACATCCTTTGTTTCACGAACCGTGAACCCGACCACGATACAACCCTTAAAAGACCTAATTGAGGTAGGGTTAGTCTGAAGCGCATTACGATAAGGTTGAGTAACCTGACTCCTTCTTGACCTGCTAGTCGCATCCTTGTTGTATTTTCACTGACCACGTAAGCACTACGTTTGAACTTTGTTTCATTCGTCACTCACAATCATATGCATGTAAATGAGTGACAGCTCAAATTTTTTTCAAAATCTGCATAACCATTGCATTAAGATCACCATTCGTAGACAGACGATTATAATTGCAGGATGGTAGTTGGCAGAGAAGAAATTCCAGCAGGGAATAATCGAGCAGGACTGAGTGATTCAGCAGTCTGAGCCAGAATGGTGTATGTTGTGAAGCCTTGCGAATCAGGGGCATTGACTTCCAGTAAGTTCAGTATCAGTCAGTCTGAGAATAAGTCCCGAAGCTTCAGTTGAGCAGGGGCAGTTCATTTGAGAAGCAGTTGATCAGAAGTGAGTCTTCTCGGGAGCCAATCAGGGGCAGTTATTCAGAGCGGATATTTGAAAGCAGATACTTCCAGTGGATAATCAGAGCGGGTTGAGTCGCTAGAACGCTCATCCAGGGGCAAGTCATCGCAGAGAATGTTGAAATCAATGGGACTGATTAGAGTCTAATGGAGATTGAATTCTGTTGTTGTACAGATACCGGGGCAAATATTCTCGAAGTCGTCTCGTAGCAAGCTGTTCAGAGCAAATACTCCCAAGAGTTAGATTGGGGCAAGTTGATTGTACTGGGGCAAGTTTTGCAAGCCAGTCTTTTTATCCCCGGCTGAGTGTACTGGGGCAAGTTGTTCAAACCAGTCTGTTTATCCCCAGCCGGAGTTGAGTATCGGGGAATCATGTCAATACCCTTTTCAAAAACCTTAGCGTTTCGAAGAAGGTCTTGTTGTCGTTGGATCATTATCCTGCAGTTTAAACCTGTTGCATGTCAGTAGCCAGTCGTTTCCAAAGTCCAGTTCTCGCCTGGCAAATCGGTAACCAGTTCTCGTCTGGCCCACCCTTTCGTAAGCATCAGTTCTCGTCTGGTGCAGTTTATCGTAAGCATCAGTTCTCGTCTGGTGCAGTTTATTGTAAGCATCAGTTCCCGTCTGGTGCAGTTTATTGTAAGCAGCAGTTCCCGTCTGGTGCAGTTTATGGTAACCAGTTCTCGTCTGATTACCGTTTCTTCGAGTGTTGTATCAGTTCTCGTCTGGTACATGTCATCGCGTAACCAGTTCTCGCCTGGTCATCGTGTGTTTTAACCTAAGTGTTATACCAGTTCTCGCCTGGTGTACGTCAGCTTCCAGCCAGTTCTCGCCTGGTTGTCTATACCTCAGTCTGTTATCCATTCAGCCCGTCTGACGGTCAAAAACACAAAAATCAATTTTCCTAACCTATTTTCCTATCAGTTCTCGCCTGGTAGTATACCTTTGAATGCTAGTTCTCGTCTAGTATTTCCTATATCTTCCACTGTGTACATAATCCGTGTTTATCCTAAACCAGAAAAACAAAAAAACCTAAAGGTATCTGACACAGTATTTCCCAATGACCCGCATGTTGTCATATCCCCCGATACGAAGCTCGACGAATACCTGTGCTCCGAGTAATGTTTGAATTCCTCGTGGATGTTGTTAAATCAGAATTGCTACTCTTCAGCAGATGAAGGTTGCTTATTATCCCCGAAAGAGTCGAGATTGTATTTTACCCCGTATCAGAGTAGGATCAGAAGGATCCTCAGCAGATTAAGATCGATATCCTTGATAGTAGGGACATTTCCAGCAGTGTGCCGCGCGCAATCAACCTCAGTTTGGGTCAATCCCCGCAGAGTATAATCAGTTGTCAACGTTTGAAAAGAGCATTCCCAAGCAGAGTTGTTTTTCTTTCCCCAGTGAAGTCGCCAAGCAGGGTTGCCTTTTCATTTCTCCAGCAGGACAGTTATCCTCAGCGGATTTGATTTCCCGTTTCCAGCATTTATTTTGCTGAGATGATTCTGTGACTTCAGTTCATCCCCAGTAGAGTTGGCGTTGCCTTCGGCATTTATTTTGCCAAGCGGTTTTCAGACCTGGTGATCTCTGGCAGCTCGAGCCTGCATTAGCATTTGCATGTAGTCATTGCATTTATACAAGCATATAATATTTCCATGCCGTCTGGGCCTCGCATTTTCAAACAGGACGCATAACATTTACATGTCATATAGGACATTGCATCATTTCAAGCATACGCATGTCGAAACATGGACCAGAATGGTTACCTATTGGATTTCAAATTTGTTCACCTGCAGAGTTGTTTGGTTCAGCTTCTCGTCTTCCCCAGCGGAGTGATTCTTCATATTTGGTTGTTACGTCAGCATCAGAAAAAAAAAACAACAACAGCAAAGATTGACATTGATCAGACTTCTGAAGCTGCCCCCTTCGTCAAAATAGGTGCCAGGCAGTTCCATTCAGAATTCCCCCAGGAGAATTGTCCTCAAGTTCGCAGTGAACTGTGAGTTGACCAGATTTGATCCCATGAGAGAGATGGGAATCAAGGAGTTTGCTTTACGAAGCGCTATTTCAATACTTGTGGCGTCACACAGGTGTTGAAAAGGAGAAGAAAATGTTATCAGAAAATTGACCAGTTGTTGCCGTGACAACCAAACTTCAGTTTATTGGAAGCTTTTCCTCAAGCAATTTTGCAGTATATTCTTGCGGTTGGCAAATTTCAGGGTTCCATTTGTATTCAACCGTCATCTACCTTGAATGTTTGAAGGCTGAGCGCTCTTCACCCATTCAGGTCGACGCCGCTTGAATAGGGGCAGCTGTTGCACCCTAAAATTTGACCAACCGGGTCTCGTATTTGGCTCGATGTTTCGACGCACAATCGCATTCGCATCTGCATATTGCATACATTGCATATTTTCATTTGTTTTGATTTTATCAGGGATCACAGCTCTCGTCTCGTGTTTCAGGTGTTTTTAATCAGTTCAGATAGATAGAATCGATTTTTGGGATATTTCGGTGCCCATTTATTTTTACCGATTATTTTTGTGTGCTCTCGCGGTGTTATGTGTCGTTCGGTGCTTATTTTGTTCCTCTGGGAATTATTGTGTTTTTTCTGGATTTTATTGGTTATTTTTTTAGGGTTTTATTAGATTTTTTAATCATTTTTAGGATTAATAGGATTTTTTTTTAAAAATAGTTTTAATTCTCTTTAATAGATTTTAAATCATATATAGAATTTTATAGAAATAAATAGCTTTTGGCATTTTAGAATATAATAGGGTTTAATAGAAATTAAATAAATGTTTTTAGATATAAAGAATATAGTTTTGTTTTTCTTTTATAGAAATAAATAGGTTTTTTTCTTTTATAGAATTTAAATAAATAATATAGTTAGATATAGAGATTTTTTTAGAATATTATTAGCTTTTAATAGTTTTGATATTCTTTTTTAAATCATCTTTTAGAATAATAGAGTTAAATAGATTTTATTTTAGATATAGCTTTTTTCTTTTATTAATAGTGGAATTTAATTAGAGGTTTATTAGAATTTTATTAGTTAGGAATTAATTGAGTTTAATAGTTAATTAGGTTTAGTTTAGTAATTGGGCTGATTGGTTAATTCAGTTTTTTTTTGAGTTTTTTAATTATTTTCGTGTGGGCTTTTCGCAGGCCCAATACATGTTTTTTGTCCAATTCGTTCAGTCCAGAAATGTCCAAAAGGTCCAGCTTTTTCCAGTTCAATCCAGAACCTTCTAGAATGTGCCAGCGAATCTCAGAGTATAAATGCAAGAGCCACGTGTTGAATAAAGGAGGACCCCACGCTGCAGGTCCCACGCACGCCACCTCACACATGCATTCCCTCTCTCTGCCACGCATGGGGACACGCGTCCCACATGCGTCTCTCCCCTCCACCACACGGCCACGCGTACACGCCCTAACCCTCCACCATCCTTCACCGGCGAACGTCACCGGCCGGCCTGCATGGCCGGCGGCCACCGTGCAGCTCACCGGAGAACTCCTTCTCCCCAGAATCCGGTCATCTTCATCTCCTTCTTCACCATCTCCTCTCATTACCACCATGAACACCACCGCGCCACCGCCAGAAAATCCAGAAAAGCCCAGAATTCAACCTTCAACCTTCATCCTCTTCCCCTGACCTTCATCGCCCTCAACCCAGATTCCTTCATCTCCCCCGGTCAATAATTTTCCAGAAAATCCCAAAACAAACTTCATCGTGCACTCATCCTTTCCAGTTTCCGATCAACAACCTCCATCAACACGCCGAGTTCTCCAGAAATCCAATCGTTCATCAAGCAACACCTTCATCCTGCAATATCCATAAACGTCATCCAACAAGAACGAGATCCCAGAAACTACCACTGAACCTCCAATCTACAGCGTTCAACAATTCATGAATAAACCTCAGTGGACGATCTTCAAGATCCAGGAACGTCAACCACCTTCGTCTCCGATCTTCGCCTCCACAAGAACAAGCAACAAACACCAATCTTCCCCTAAAACCCAGAAAGTTCTTCAAGGTTCTTCAGAACAAAATCCAGGTTCTTCACCGTCTTCATCTTCTTCCAATCTCCAGGACGAAGCTTCAACGAACGTCATCAAACCAGTCCTCAGAAGTTTCAATGCTCTGCAAACAATCCCCCAGATTCATCATTGATCTGCAGTTTCTACAAACAGGTTTCCAGATCTCCCCCACAAACACGAATCTCCTGAGACATCCAAACATGGAGTTGTGGTTTCTGTTAACCGTGATACGAAATCTAGTGCTGTGAGTTACTTGTTTGAGGGTTAGGCTTTTAGGGTGGATGCAGTGGAAGAGGTTAACGGCGGCGGCGGCTGGGAGGAAAAGGTTCTAGGACTTCAGACACTAGGAGTGAAGAGAGGAAGGGGAAGAGATTGGGCCGGATCCAGGCCCAATCATTTTTTGGTGTTACACCCTCCTCCGTTTTTGGACGAGTTCTGGGCCTTGGGCCCTACTATTTTTGCTAAGCAACGCCCCATTGTTTTTCTTTCGCACCCCCCTCCTAATGGTTTTTTTTTTCTGAATTTCCTTTGGGCTGGGCCCTCTTTTTTTTACTTTCTGTTAATCCCCTGTAACAGCACACCCCCTCCCCTTATTTTTCTTTGCTTTTATATTTTTTATATATATCATTCCATATGAAAAAAATGAATAGAAGAAACATATTTGAAAAAGAAAAGAGAAAAAGAGAGTATATTTGAAAAAGAAAAGAGAAAAAGAGAGTATATTTGAAAAAGAAAAGAGAAAAAGAG
This sequence comes from Lathyrus sativus, assembly GCA_963859935.3. Taxonomy (NCBI): domain Eukaryota; kingdom Viridiplantae; phylum Streptophyta; class Magnoliopsida; order Fabales; family Fabaceae; genus Lathyrus; species Lathyrus sativus. Next base: position 146,722,577 of record OZ012738.1, on the reverse strand, counting down.
ATTATATTTGAAAAAAGAAAAAAGAGAGAAAACAATAAAAGAAAAGAAATAGAATGTGAAAAATACATAGAGAAAAATATTTTGAGAAAAGAAAAAATATGTTGAAAAGAAAAGAAGGAAAAAGGAAAAAATATTAAAGTGGATTTAATATTTTCAAAGTTCATTTTCTTTTAGGATATTCTCATAGAATTATTTTACAATTTTTAGGATAGTTTAGAAGCCCATTTGTTAGGGGGCTATTTTTCATTCGATTTTTCAGGATAGAATATGATAGTGTTTCCTAGGAGATTTTATTTTCAGTATGCAATCATTTGAATCATTTTTCAGAGATTAATAAAACGAGATTTGAGCTGTGGTCCCGAAGTAGCCGAACTACAGCTGCTCTGATTCCTTGTACCAGACGAGGATATGTAGGCATAGGATGCGATATCCTAGCGAGCACACTAACGACTAACCTGTTGTTCTCTCGCGGCTGTGCGATCGAGACTTTCCCGCTGACGACTAATTGATTACCCTTTTTTCTCTCTTGCCCGAGTGCATTTGAGACTGAGCCATAGTTTTGCCCATAGGTTCCCGACCCTGTGAAACCAGTTGTTTTTCTCACTGCCGTGTGAGAATGTTTTGTCTAGTCGTAGTTAGTCTGAACTACGTAAAGCTCTGATCTTCCATGCAGTGGAAGTACGTAGGCACAAGACGCGAGGTCTTGGCGAGCCAATTTTCCCTGTAGTCCAGAACTACGTTGACTCTGACTTTCTCTCTTGAGAATACGTAGGCATAGAGTGCGACGCTCTATCGAGTCAATTCCCTTCCTTTTAGATTTAGCAGCCGTAGATAGATTGTTTTGCATCCAGTAGACAACCCAAGCAAGCGTGGATCCCGTCGAGTACGACGGACGTGAGGGGTGCTAATACCTTCCCCTTGCGTAACCGACTCCCGAACCCAGGTTTTGGTTGCGATGACCATACCTTTTCCCCGTTTTTTTTCGAGGTTTACTTCGAGCGTTTCCTTTCCCGCTCTGAGGGATAAATAACGCACGGTGGCGACTCTTCTGTCAGCCGGCGCCGATTTTCGCAGTAGCGACACCAGGCCCAATACATGACCCAACACTAAAATAAAATTCTAATGCAGTAACTTCAAACGGAATTCTGGAATTTTGGGCTCCGAATCTGACTTCGACTCCAACACGAAAGTCGTAGCTCACTCTCTTAGCTTTCCGGCGATTTTTAGAACGCCTCAAACAGATTTCCGGAACTCCAGTTATGATCGTTTTTGTGCAGACTGCTAAAGCTGAAAAATAAATGCGGAAATCAAATTATGCCAAAAATAAAATAAAATATAAAAACAAAATAAAACATAAAAATAATCAAGATAAAGTAAAGAAATGCCTAAGTAAAAATATAGGAGAAAGTGCATAAATATGCACTGATCACTCATCACGCTGGGAGCGCTTAAGCGTCTCCCCATGGACACAAACCTTAGGATCTATGAAATTTTGATATTAATGATTATAGGAATACCTTAACGAATATAATGAGAAAGATTTTTAGACAATGACAACGATAATTCTAAAATACAAAAGTGTAAAGACAAGTGTTTGACACTGGTTGGCTTGTGGATTTTTCTCAACCGTTACTCGTAATGTCTTAAAAACTCTTCGAATGGGGATAAAAAGAGATAATCTTCTTATAGGACGATATATTTGAGATCATAGCCTATATATAGAATGATAATCATTTAGAAGTCCTATTATTTAGAAATGGATTATCTTGACATCCACTTATATTTAAGCACATATTCAATTAAATAATTAATTATTTTATTTACTTACTCAACCGATTAAGATTCTTATATATATATATATATATATATATATATATATATATATATATATATATATATATATATATATATATATATATATATATATATATATATATATATATATATATATATATATATATATATATATATATATATATATATATATATATATATATATATATATATATATATATATATATATATATATATATATATATATATATATATATATATATATATATATATATATATATATATATATATATATATATATATATTGATCTGTCCCGCTCATCACACGGGGTCGGCCCAATCCATATCTCCGTTGTGGAGGGCCTAGCTCATTGATCAGTTGTCGCGCGCGGATCAAATTGAGTGTTTTTGATGAAAACGTAATACAGCGACAATTCAACTCGGATATCGTCTCAAGGATTCTTTTATGTGATTAATCTACCAAATTCGAAATGGAGGGGGAGTTGGTTTGGTTTATGATCGGATAAATAAAGAAAATGCAATTAAGCGGTTAAAATAAGTGATTATCAAAATAAGTCAATCTACTGTTTTCGGTTCCGGCTTATCACGGGTTTCTACCTTACCAATTTCCTAAGCGATTTCGATCTCTATTCGATTCCTATGTCAATTAACAAGCGCAAAAGACATAAACTAGATTAATAATCCTATATTCCAAATTAAGCAAATGGATTAAGTTTTCGTGAATTAAGCAAACACGAATTATAAACGCGAATTAACGACAAAGCGACGTAACGACGAATAAAAGCTAAGGATGCAATCATACGAATTTAATCAAAACAATTCTATAAACTAACAGATTAAGCAAAAGCAATTCATAGAATAGTGTTTAAAGAGAAACGAATTAGATTGATAAAGTAAAAACCTCAAAGCGTTGGAACGCGATTACAGCAGAATGACTCTAAGGAATTAGCTCTCCATGGTTCTCTCAGCTCCGAATGTATTTTTCGTGAAAATGTAACTAGGTGAACAGTAACACGAGTATTTTTCCTTTAAAAAGAAAGCAAATTCGGGTCATAACCCAACTGGGTCGAAAACATAACCCATGCCCAATACATGACCCAACACTAAAATAAAATTCTAATGCAGTAACTTCGAACGAAATTCTGGAATTTTGGGCTCCGAATATGACTTCGACTCCAACACGAAAGGCGTAGCTCTCTTTCTTAGCTTTCCGGCGATTTTTAGAACGCCTCAAACAGATTTCCGGAACTCCAGTTATGATCGTTTTCGTGCAGACTGCTAAAGCTGAAAAATAAGTGCGGAAATCAAATAAAGCCAAAAATAAAATAAAATATAAAAACAAAATAAAATATAAAAATAATCAAGATAAAGTAAATATATGCCTAAGTAAAAATATAGGAGAAAGTGCATAAATATGCACTGATCACTCATCACGCTGGGAGCGCTTAAGCGTCTCCCCATTGACACAAACCTTAGGATCTATGAAATTTTGATATTAATGATTATAGGAATACCTTAACAAATATAATGAGAAAGATTTTTAGACAATGACAACGATAATTCTAAAATACAAAAGTGTAAAGACAAGTGTTTGACACTGGTTGGCTTGTGGATTTTTCTCAACCGTTACTCGTAATGTCTTGAAAACTCTTTGAATGGGGATAAAAAGAGATAATCTTCTTATAGGACGATATATTTGAGATCATAGCCTATATATAGAATGATAATCATTTAGAAGTCCTATTATTTCGAAATTGATTATCTTGACATCCACTTATATTTAAGCACATATTCAATTAAATAATTAATTATTTTATTTACTTACTCAACCGATTAAGATTCTTATATATATATATATATATATATATATATATATATATATATATATATATATATATATATATATATATATATATATAGGACTATATATATATATATATATATATATATATATATATATATATATATATAGGACTATATATATATATATATATATATATATATATATATATATATATATATATATATATATATATATATATATATATATATATATATATATATATATATATATATATATATATATATATATATATATATATATATATATATATATATATATATATATATATATATATATATATATATATATATATATATATATATATATATATATATATATATATATATATATATATATATATATATATATATATATATATATATATATATATATATATATATATATATATATATATATATATATATATATATATATATATATATATATATATATATATATATATATATATATATATATATTGCTCTGTCCCGCTCATCACACGGGGTCGGCCCAATCCATCTCTCCGTCGTGGAGGGCCTAGCTCACTGATCAGTTGTCGCTCGCGGATCAAAACGAGTGTTTTTGATGAAAACGTAATACAGCGACAATTCAACTCGGATATCGTCTCAAGGATTCTTTTATGTGATTAATCTACCAAATTGGAAATGGAGGGGGAGTTGGTTTGGTTTCTGATCGGATATATAAAGAAAATGCAATTAAGCGGTTAAAATAAGTGATTATCAAAATAAGTCAATCTACTGTTTTCGGTTCCGGCTTATCACGGGTTTCTACCTTACCAATTTCCTAAGCGATTTCGATCTCTATTCGATTCCTATGTCAATTAACAAGCGCAAAAGACATAAACTAGATTAACAATCCTATATTCCAAATTAAGCAAACGGATTAAGTTTTCGTGAATTAAGCAAAACACAAATTATAAACGCGAATTAACGACAAAGCGACGTAACAACAAATAAAAGCTAAGGATGCAATCATACGAATTTAATCAAATAAATTCTATAAACTAACAGATTAAGCAAAAGCAATTCATAGAATAGTGTTTAAAGAGAAACGAATTAGATTGATAAAGTAAAAACCTCAAAGCGTTGGAACGCGATTACAGCAGAATGACTCTAAGGAATTAGCTCTCCATGGTTCTCTCAAAGCTCCGAATGTATTTTTCGTGAAAATGTAACTAGGTGAATAGTAACACGAGTACTTTTCCTTTAAAAAGAAAGCAAATTCGGGTCATAACCCAACTGGGTCGAAAACATAACCCAGGCCCAATACATGACCCAACACTAAAATAAAATTCTAATGCAGTAACTTCAAACGGAATTCTGGAATTTTGGGCTCCGAATCTGACTTCGACTCCAACACGAAAGTCGTAGCTCTCTCTCTTAGCTTTCCGGCGAATTTTAGAACGCCTCAAACGGATTTCTGGAACTCCAGTTATGATCGTTTCCGTGCAGACTGCTAAAGCTGAAAAATAAGTGCGGAAATCAAATTAAGCCAAAAATAAAATAAAATATAAAAACAAAATAAAATATAAAAATAATCAAGATAAAGTAAATATATGCCTAAGTAAAAATATAGGAGAAAGTGCATAAATATGCACTGATCACTCATCACGCTGGGAGCGCTTAAGCGTCTCCCCATGGACACAAACCTTAGGATCTATGACATTTTTTTTTTTTGAATCAAAAATATCGTTAAACCAAAGTCAAGAACAAAACAAGGCGATCAAAATCCAGCCCAAAACAAAAAGACCTACTGAACCATCAAAAGAGCTATATGTGGTCTAAGCTTAGGGCTCGACCACCCTCTATAGACTATGTTGTTAATAATTCTATCTGTACAATTCCTACTGTCATTTCTCTGATTAAAACAAATGTCATTTCTAAACCTCCACAATGTACCGTTTCAGTCAGAGCTAATCTAACAAGATCGGCTTTCCAACCTTTACCACCAAAACAATTCAACATTCAGTTTAGCTCCTTTGTCCAATCCCCAGGATTGTGAGGGATACCAATCCAGTGAAGAATTTCAACCCAAATCTTCCTCAAAGTAGCACAATCAAAAAATAGATGGTCAATGGTTTCCGCCGCAGGGCAAAAGACACATTGGTTATTATTCACCATGCCAAATCGATTCAATCTAACTTTTGTGGCTAGCTTTCCATGACAGTTCATCCAGAGAGTATATATGGCACGGGGTCTAGCTCTATTGTTGAGAATTAACCTGGACCAGGCAACCTTAGGTGTGGCAGGCAATAAGTTCGCATACACTCGCCTACCAATGAATCTCCCTGCTTGCACCATCTCATTCCAAACCCTCTGCATAGTGCCAATATTTTCCCTCTGCATCAGAATAGTTTTAAAAATAATTGAATCTGAATTTTTAACCATTCTATACATAACATCCTCATTCTTCAGGTAATAAGCATGAATCCACCAAACCCACAGATCATCGGTTTTCATTAATATATTCCAGAGTAACTTCATCATAAACATGCTATTCCAAACCACTAGATCCAGCACATTCAAACCTCCTTTTGCCGCAGGTTTACAAATCTTATCCCACGCAATCAGACTCTTTCGACTAATGTTGTTACCTCCTGTCCAGAGAAAGGTTCTACAAATGGCATTGATTCTTCTAATCACAGTTTTAGGGAAGCAAACACACTGCATCCAATATGAGGTAATATCATACAACACAGATTTGATCAACTGTAATCTACCGGCATAGCTAAGAAGTCGAGAACTCCAATGCGTAATCCTACTCAACAGTTTATCCATCAACGACAAATAATGGACCACAGACAGCTTTTTACTACTCACGGGGACATCAAGATATCTGAATGGGAGAGACCCCTCGTCGTAAGCAGTAAAATTCAGAATTGATTGTTTAACAGAATCTGATACACTACCAAAGTAAACTTTACTCTTGGTAGGGTTTACCTTCATACCTGTTGAATCCAAAAAACTATTGACGGTGCGCTGCATAATCTCTATAGAAACTATATCACCTCTAGAAAACAACAGGAGATCATCAGCAAAAGTAAGATGGGTGAGCTGCAGCCTTTCGCATCTGGCATGGTGATTGAAATCTGGATTCCTCTGCATTCTGAACAGCAGCCTATTAAGGTACTCCATAATAATTACAAACAGGAGGGGGGACAAAGGATCTCCTTGTCTAATACCCCTTCTTGCTACCACCTTATCAGAAAACTTATCATTGATATTGATATTAAACCTGTAAGAGACTGTAGTAACAGCAGTCATGATCCATTCAACAAATCTCTGTGGCATCCCAATCTCATTGAGAATATTACGAAGAGCACCCCAGTCAACCATGTCATATGCTTTTTGAATATCAAGTTGGATCATGCATCTTGGCGTACCATTATTCCTATTGTAATCTTTTAATAATTCCGTTGCCAATAAAGGATCTATGACATTTTGATATTAATGATTATAGGAATACCTTAACGAATATAATAAGAAAGATTTTTAGACAATGGCAACGATAATTCTAAAATACAAAAGTGTACAGACAAGTGTTTGATACTGGTTGGCTTGTGGATTTTTCTCAACCGGTACTCGTAATGTCTTGAAAACTCTTCGAATGGGGATAAAAAGAGATAATCTTCTTATAGGATGATATATTTGTGATCATAGTCTATACATAGAATGATAATCATTTAGAACTCTCATTCTTTCGAAATGGATTATCTTGACATCCACTTATATTTAAGCACATATTCAATTAAATAATTAATTATTAAATATAATTAATTATTTTATTTACTTACTCAACCGATTAAGATTCTTATATATATATATATATATATATATATATATATATATATATATATATATATATATATATATATATATATATATATATATATATATATATATATATATATATATATATATATATATATATATATATATATATATATATATATATATATATATATATATATATATATATATATATATATATATATATATATATATATATATATATATATATATATATATATATATATATATATATATATATATTGCCCTGTCCCGCTCGTCACACGGGGTCGGCCCAATCCCTCTCTCCGTCGTGTAGGGCCTAGCTCATTGATCAGTTGTCGCGCGCGGTTCAGAACAAGTGTTTTTGATGAAAACGTAATACAACGACAATTCAACTCGGATATCGTCTCAAGAATTCTTTTATGTGATTAATCTACCAAATTCGAAATGGAGGGGGAGTTGGTTTGGTTTCTGATCGGATAAATAAATAAAATGCAATTAAGCGGTTAAAATAAGTGATTATCAAAATAAGTCAATCTACTGTTTTCGGTTCTGGCTTATCACGGGTTTCTACCTTACCAATTTCCTAAGCGATTTCGATCCCTATTTGATTCCTATGTCAATTAACAAGCGCAAAAGACATAAACTAGATTAACAATCCTATATTCCAAATTAAGCAAACGGATTAAGTTTTCGTGAATTAAGCAAACACGAATTATAAACGCGAATTAACGACAAAGCGACGTAACGACGAATAAAAGCTAAGGATGCAATCATACGAATTTAATCAAAACAATTATATAAACTAACATATTAAGCAAAAGCAATTCATAGAATAGTGTTTAAAGAGAAACGAATTAGATTGATAAAGTAAAAACCTCAAAGCGTTGGAACGCGATTACAGCAGAATGACTCTAAGGAATTAGCTCTCCATTGGTCTCTCAAAGCTCCGAATGTATTTTTCGTGAAAATGTAACTAGGTGAACAGTAACACGAGTATTTTTCCTTTAAAAAGAAAGCAAATTCTGGTCATAACCCAACTGGGTCGAAAACATAACCCAGGCCCAATACATGACCCAACACTAAAATAAAATTCTAATACAGTAACTTCAAACGGAATTCTGGAATTTTGGGCTCCGAATCTGACTTCGACTCCAACACGAAAGTCGTAGCTCTCTCTCTTAGCTTTCCGGCGAATTTTAGAAAGCCTCAAACGGATTTCCGGAACTCCAGTTATGATCGTTTCCGGGCAGACTGCTAAAGCTGAAAAATAAGTGCGGAAATCAAATTAAGCCATAAATAAAATAAAATATAAAAACAAAATAAAACATAAAAATAATCAAGATAAAGTAAAGAAATGCCTAAGTAAAAATATAGGAGAAAGTGGATAAATATGCACTGATCACTCATCACGCTGGAAGCGCTTAAGCGTCTCCCCATTGACACAAACTTTAGGATCTATGACATTTTGATATTAATGATTATAGGAATACCTTAACGAATATAATGAGAAAGATTTTTAGACAATGACAACGATAATTCTAAAATACAAAAGTGTACAGACAAGTGTTTGACACTGGTTGGCTTGTGGATTTTTCTCAACCGGTACTCGTAATGTCTTGAAAACTCCTCGAATGGGGATAAAAAGAGATAATCTTCTTATAGGATGATATATTTGAGATCATAGCCTATATATAGAAAGATAATCATTTAGAATTCTCATTATTTCGAAATGGATTATCTTGACATCCACTTATATTTAAGCACATATTCAATTATATAATTAATTATTAAATATAATTAATTATTTTATTTACTTACTCAACCGATTAAGATTCTTATATATATATATATATATATATATATATATATATATATATATATATATATATATATATATATATATATATATATATATATATATATATATATATATATATATATATATATATATATATATATATATATATATATATATATATATATATATATATATATATATATATATATATATATATATATATATATATATATATATATATATATATATATATATATTGCTCTGTCCCGCTCATCACACGGGGTCGGCCCAATCCATCTCTCCGTCGTGGAGGGCCTAGCTCATTGATCAGTTGTCGCTCGCGGATCAAAACCAGTGTTTTTGATGAAAACGTAATACAGCGACAATTCAACTCGGATATCGTATCAAGGATTCTTTTATGTGATTAATCTACCAAATTCGAAATGGAGGGGGAGTTGGTTTGGTTTCTGATCGGATAAATAAAGAAAATGCAATTAAGCGGTTAAAATAAGTGATTATCAAAATAAGTCAATCTACTGTTTTCAGTTCCGACTTATCACGGGTTTCTACCTTACCAATTTCCTAAGCGATTACGATCTCTATTCGATTCCTTTGTCAATTAACAAGCGCAAAAGACATAAACTAGATTAACAATCCTAAATTTCAAGTTAAGCAAACGGATTAAGTTTTCGTGAATTAAGCAAACACGAATTATAAACGCGAATTAACGACAAAGCGACATAACGGCGAATAAAAGCTAAGGATGCAATCATACGAATTTAATCAAAACAATTCTATATACTACCAGATTCAGCAAAAGCAATTCATAGAATAGTGTTTAAAGAGAAACGAATTAGATTGATAAAGTAAAAACCTCAAAGCGTTGGAACGCGATTACAGCAGAATGACTCTAAGGAATTAGCTCTCCATGGTTCTCTCAAAGCTCCCAATATATTTTTCGTGAAAATGTAACTAGTTGAACAATAACACGAGTATTTTTCCTTTAAAAAGAAAGCAAATTCGGGTCATAACCCAATTGGGTCGAAAACATAACCCAGGCCCAATACATGACCCAACACTAAAATAAAATTCTAATGCAGTAACTTCAAACGGAATTCTGGAATTTTGGGCTCCGAATCTGACTTCGACTCCAACTCGAAAGTCGTAGCTCTCTCTCTTAGCTTTCCGGCGATTTTTAGAACGCCTCAAACGGATTTCCGGAACTCCAGTTATGATCGTGTCCGTGCAGACTGCTAAAGCTGAAAAATAAGTGGGGAAATCAAATTAACCCAAAATTAAAATAAAATATAAAAACAAAATAAAACATAAAAATAATCAAGATAAACTAAAGAAATGCCTAAGTAAAAATATAGGAGAAAGTGCATAAATATGCACTGATCACTCATCACGCTGGGAGCGCTTAAGCGTCTCCCCATGGACACAAACCTTAGGATCTATGTCATTTTGATATTAATGATTATAGGAATACCTTAACGAATATAATTAGAAAGATTTTTAGACAATGACAACGATAATTCTAAAATACAAAAGTGTACAGACAAGTGTTTGACACTGGTTGGCTTGTGGATTTTTCTCAACCGGTACTCGTAATGTCTTGGAAACTCTTCGAATGGGGATAAAAAGAGATAATCTTCTTATAGGATGATATATTTGAGATCATAGCCTATATATAGAATGATAATCATTTATAATTCTCATTATTTCGAAATGGATTATCTTGACATCCACTTATATTTAAGCACATATTCAATTAAATAATTATTTATTAAATATAATTAATTATTTTATTTACTTACTCAACCGATTAAGATTCTTATATATATATATATATATATATATATATATATATATATATATATATATATATATATATATATATATATATATATATATATATATATATATATATATATATATATATATATATATATATATTGCTCTGTCCCGCTCATCATGCGGGGTCGGCCCAATCCATCTCTCCGTCGTGGAGGGCCTAGCTCATTGATCAGTTGTCGCGCACGGATCAAAACGAGTGTTTTTGATGAAAACGTAATACAGCGACAATTCAACTCGGATATCGTCTCAAGGATTCTTTTATGTGATTAATCTACCAAATTCGAAATGGAGGGGGAGTTGGTTTGGTTTCTCGTCGGATAAATAAAGAAAATGCAATTAAGCGGTTAAAATAAGTGATTATCAAAATAAGTCAATCTACTGTTTTCGGTTCCGGCTTATCACGGGTTTCTACCTTACCAATTTCCTAAGCGATTTCGATCTCTATTCGATTCCTATGTCAATTAACAAGCGCAAAAGACATAAACTAGATTAACAATCCTATATTCCAAATTAAGCAAACGGATTAAGTTTTCGTGAATTAAGCAAACACGAATTATAAACGCGAATTAACGACAAAGCGACGTAACGACGAATAAAAGCTAAGGATGCAATCATACGAATTTAATCAAAACAATTCTATAAACTAACAGATTAAGAAAAAGCAATTCATAGAATAGTGTTTAAAGAGAAATGAATTAGATTGATAAAGTAAAAACCTTAAAGCGTTGGAACGCGATTACAGCAGAATGACTCTAAGGAATTAGCTCTCCATGGTTCTCTCAAAGCTCCGAATGTATTTTTCGTGAAAATGTAACTAGGTGAACAGTAACACGAGTATTTTTCCTTTAAAAAGAAAGCAAATTCGGGTCATAACCCAACTGGGTCGAAAACATAACCCAGGCCCAATACATGACCCAACACTAAAATAAAATTCTAATGCAGTAACTTCAAACGGAATTCTGGAATTTTGGGCTCCGAATCTGACTTCGACTCCAACACGAAAGTCGTAGCTCACTCTCTTAGCTTTCCGGCGATTTTTAGAACGCCTCAAACGGATTTCCGGAACTCCAGTTATGATCGTTTTTGTGCAGACTGCTAAAGCTGAAAAATAAATGCGGAAATCAAATTATGCCAAAAATAAAATAAAATATAAAAACAAAATAAAACATAAAAATAATCAAGATAAAGTAAAGAAATGCCTAAGTAAAAATATAGGAGAAAGTGCATAAATATGCACTGATCACTCATCACGCTGGGAGCGCTTAAGCGTCTCCCCATGGACACAAACCTTAGGATCTATGAAATTTTGATATTAATGATTATAGGAATACCGTAACGAATATAATGAGAAAGATTTTTAGACAATGACAACGATAATTCTAAAATACAAAAGTGTAAAGACAAGTGTTTGACACTGGTTGGCTTGTGGATTTTTCTCAACCGTTACTCGTAATGTCTTGAAAACTCTTCGAATGGGGATAAAAAGAGATAATCTTCTTATAGGACGATATATTTGAGATCATAGCCTATATATAGAATGATAATCATTTAGAAGTCCTATTATTTCGAAATGGATTATCTTGACATCCACTTATATTTAAGCACATATTCAATTAAATAATTAATTATTTTATTTACTTACTCAACCGATTAAGATTCTTATATATATATATATATATATATATATATATATATATATATATATATATATATATATATATATATATATATATATATATATATATATATATATATATATATATATATATATATATATATATATATATATATATATATATATATATATATATATATATATATATATATATATATATATATATATATATATATATATATATATATATATATATATATATATATATATATATATATATATATATATATATATATATATATATATATATATATATATATATATTGCTCTGTCCCGCTCATCATGCGGGGTCGGCCCAATCCATCTCTCCGTCGCGGAGGGCCTAGCTCATTGATCAGTTGTCGCGCACGGATCAAAACGAGTGTTTTTGATGAAAACGTAATACAGCGACAATTCAACTCGGATATCGTCTCAAGGATTCTTTTATGTGATTAATCTACCAAATTCGAAATGGAGGGGGAGTTGGTTTGGTTTCTGATCGGATAAATAAAGAAAATGCAATTAAGCGGTTAAAATAAGTGATTATCAAAATAAGTCAATTTACTGTTTTCGGTTCCGGCTTATCACGGGTTTCTACCTTACCAATTTCCTAAGCGATTTTGATCTCTATTCGATTCCTATGTCAATTAACAAGCGCAAAAGACATAAACTAGATTAACAATCCTATATTCCAAATTAAGCAAACGGATTAAGTTTTCGTGAATTAAGCAAACACGAATTATAAACGCGAATTAACGACAAAGCGACGTAACGACGGATAAAAGCTAAGGATGCAATCATACGAATTTAATCAAAACAATTCTATAAACTAACAGATTAAGCAAAAGCAATTCATAGAATAGTGTTTAAAGAGAAACGAATTAGATTGATAAAGTAAAAACCTCAAAGCGTTGGAACGCGATTACAGCAGAATGACTCTAAGGAATTAGCTCTCCATGGTTCTCTCAAAGCTCCGAATGTATTTTTCGTGAAAATGTAACTAGGTGAATAGTAACACGAGTATTTTTCCTTTAAAAAGAAAGCAAATTCGGGTCATAACCCAACTGGGTCGAAAACATAACCCAGGCCCAATACATGACCCAACACTAAAATAAAATTCTAATGCAGTAACTTCAGACGGAATTCTGGAATTTTGGGCTCCGAATCTGACTTCGACTCCAACACGAAAGTCGTAGCTCACTCTCTTAGCTTTCCGGCGAATTTTAGAACGCCTCAAACGGATTTCTGGAACTCCAGTTATGATCGTTTCCGTGCAGACTGCTAAAGCTGAAAAATAAGTGCGGAAATCAAATTAAGCCAAAAATAAAATAAAATATAAAAACAAAATAAAACATAAAAATAATCAAGATAAAGTAAAGAAATGGCTAAGTAAATATATATGAGGAAGTGCATAAATATGCACTGATCACTCATCACGCTGGGAGCGCTTAAGCGTCTCCCCATGGACACAAACCTTAGGATCTATGACATTTTTTTTTTGAATCAAAAATATCGTTAAACCAAAGTCAAGAACAAAACAAGGCGATCAAAATCCAGCCCAAAACAAAAAGACCTACTGAACCATCAAAAGAGCTATATGTGGTCTAAGCTTAGGGCTCGACCACCCTCTATAGACTATGTTGTTAATAATTCTATCTGTACAATTCCTACTATCATTTCTCTGATTAAAACAAATGTCATTTCTAAACCTCCACACCTCATGTACCGTTTCAGTCAGAGCTAATCTAACAAGATCGGCTTTCCAACCTTTACCACCAAAACAATTCAACATTCAGTTTAGCTCCTTTGTCCAATCCCCAGGATTGTGAGGGATACCAATCCAGTGAAGAATTTCAACCCAAATCTTCCTCAAAGTAGCACAATCAAAAAATAGATGGTCAATGGTTTCCGCCGCAGGGCAAAAGACACATTGGTTATTATTCACCATGCCAAATCGATTCAATCTAACTTTTGTGGCTAGCTTTCCATAACAGTTCATCCAGAGAGTATATATGGCACGGTGTCTAGCTCTATTGTTGAGAATTAACCTGGACCAGGCAACCTTAGGTGTGGCAGGCAATAAGTTCACATACACTCGCCTACCAATGAATCTCCCTGCTTGCACCATCTCATTCCAAACCCTCTGCATAGTGCCAATATTTTCCCTCTGCATCAGAATAGTTTTAAAAATAATTGAATCTGAATTTTTAACCATTCTATACATAACATTCTCATTCTTCAGGTAATAAGCATGAATCCACCGAACCCACAGATCATCGGTTTTCATTAATATATTCCAGAGTAACTTCATCATAAACATGATATTCCAAACCACTAGATCCAGCACATTCAAACCTCCTTTTGCCGCAGGTTTACAAATCTTATCCCACGCAATCAGACTCTTTCGACTAATGCTGTTACCTCCTGTCCAGAGAAAGGTTCTACAAATGGCATTGATTCTTCTAATCACAGTTTTAGGGAAGCAAACACACTGCATCCAATATGAGGTAATAGCATACAACACAGATTTGATCAACTGTAATCTACCGGCATAGCTAAGAAGTCGAGAACTCCAATGCGTAATCCTACTCAACAGTTTATCCATCAACGACAAATAATGGACCACAGACAGCTTTTTACTACTCACGGGGACACCAAGATATCTGAATGGGAGAGACCCCTCGTCGTAAGCAGTAAAATTCAGAATTGATTGTTTAACAGAATCTGATACACTACCAAAGTAAACTTTACTCTTGGTAGGGTTTACCTTCATACCTGTTGAATCCAAAAAACTATTGACGGTGCGCTGCATAATCTCTATAGAAACTATATCACCTCTAGAAAACAGCAGGAGATCATCAGCAAAAGTAAGATGGGTGAGCTGCAGCCTTTCGCATCTGGCATGGTGATTGAAATCCGGATTCCTCTGCATTCTGAACAGCAGCCTATTAAGGTACTCCATAATAATTACAAACAGGAGGGGGGACAAAGGATCTCCTTGTCTAATACCCCTTCTTGCTACCACCTTATCAGAAAACTTACCATTGATATTAAACCTGTAAGAGACTGTAGTAACAGCAGTCATGATCCATTCAACAAATCTCTGTGGCATCCCAATCTCATTGAGAATATTACGAAGAGCACCCCAGTCAACCATGTCATATGCTTTTTGAATATCAAGTTGGATCATGCATCTTGGCGTACCATTATTCCTATTGTAATCTTTTAATAATTCCGTTGTCAATAAAGGATCTATGACATTTTGATATTAATGATTATAGGAATACCTTAACGAATATAATGAGAAAGATTTTTAGACAATGGCAACGATAATTCTAAAATACAAAAGTGTACAGACAAGTGTTTGATACTGGTTGGCTTGTGGATTTTTCTCAACCGGTACTCGTAATGTCTTGAAAACTCTTCGAATGGGGATAAAAAGAGATAATCTTCTTATAGGATGATATATTTGTGATCATAGTCTATACATAGAATGATAATCATTTAGAACTCTCATTCTTTCGAAATGGATTATCTTGACATCCACTTATATTTAAGCACATATTCAATTAAATAATTAATTATTAAATATAATTAATTATTTTATTTACTTACTCAACCGATTAAGATTCTTATATATAATATATATATATATATATATATATATATATATATATATATATATATATATATATATATATATATATATATATATATATATATATATATATATATATATATATATATATATATATATATATATATATATATATATATATATATATATATATATATATATATATATATATATATATATATATATATATATATATATATATATATATATATATATATATATATATATATATATATATATATATATATATATATATATATATATATATATATATACGTTCATCACACGGGGTCGGCCCAATCCATCTCTCCGTCGTGGAGGGCCTAGCTCATTGATAAGTTGTCGCGCGCGGATCAGAACAAGTGTTTTTGATGAAAACGTAATACAACGACAATTCAACTCGGATATCGTCTCAAGAATTCTTTTATGTGATTAATCTACCAAATTCGAAATGGAGGGGGAGTTGGTTTGGTTTCTGATCGGATAAATAAATAAAATGCAATTAAGCGGTTAAAATAAGTTATTATCAAAATTAGTCAATCTACTGTTTTCGGTTCTGGCTTATCACGGGTTTCTACCTTACCAATTTCCTAAGCGATTTCGATCCCTATTCGATTCCTATGTCAATTAACAAGCGCAAAAGACATAAACTAGATTAACAATCCTATATTCCAAATTAAGCAAACGGATTAAGTTTTCGTGAATTAAGCAAACACGAATTATAAACGCGAATTAACGACAAAGCGACGTAACGACGAATAAAAGCTAAGGATGCAATCATACGAATTTAATCAAAACAATTCTATAAACTAACATATTAAGCAAAAGCAATTCATAGAATAGTGTTTAAAGAGAAACGAATTAGATTGATAAAGTAAAAACCTCAAAGCGTTGGAACGCGATTACAGCAGAATGACTCTAAGGAATTAGCTCTCCATTGGTCTCTCAAAGCTCCGAATGTATTTTTCGTGAAAATGTAACTAGGTGAACAGTAACACGAGTATTTTTCCTTTAAAAAGAAAGCAAATTCTGGTCATAACCCAACTGGGTCGAAAACATAACCCAGGCCCAATACATGACCCAACACTAAAATAAAATTCTAATACAGTAACTTCAAACGGAATTCTGGAATTTTGGGCTCCGAATCTGACTTCGACTCCAACACGAAAGTCGTAGCTCTCTCTCTCTTAGCTTTCCGGCGAATTTTAGAAAGCCTCAAACGGATTTCCGGAACTCCAGTTATGATCGTTTCCGTGCAGACTGCTAAAGCTGAAAAATAAGTGCGGAAATCAAATTAGGCCAAAAATAAAATAAAATATAAAAACAAAATAAAACATAAAAATAATCAAGATAAACTAAAGAAATGCCTAAGTAAAAATATAGGAGAAAGTGCAAAAATATGCACTGATCACTCATCACGCTGGGAGCGCTTAAGCGTCTCCCCATGGACACAAACCTTAGGATCTATGACATTTTGATATTAGTGATTATAGGAATACCTTAACGAATATAATGAGAAAGATTTTTAGACAATGGCAACGATAATTCTAAAATACAAAAGTGTACAGACAAGTGTTTGACACTGGTTGGCTTGTGGATTTTTCTCAACCGGTACTCGTAATGTCTTGAAAACTCTTCGAATGAGGATAAAAAGAGATAATCTTCTTATAGGATGATATATTTCTGATCATAGTCTATATATAGAATGATAATCATTTAGAATTCTCATTATTTCGAAATGGATTATCTTGACATCCACTTATATTTAAGCACATATTCAATTAAATAATTAATTATTAAATATAATTAATTATTTTATTTACTTACTCAACCGATTAAGATTCTTATATATATATATATATATATATATATATATATATATATATATATATATATATATATATATATATATATATATATATATATATATATATATATATATATATATATATATATATATATATATATATATATATATATATATATATATATATATATATATATATATATATATATATATATATATATATATATATATATATATATATATATATATATATATATATATATATATATATATATATATATATATATATATATTATGTATATATATATATATATATATATATATATATATATATATATATATATATATATATATATATATATATATATATATATATATATATATATATATATATATATATATATATATATATATATATATATATATATATATATATATATATATATATATATATATATATATATATATATATATATATATATATATATATATATATATATATATATATATATATATATATATATATATATATATATATATATATATATATATATATATATATATATATATATATATATATATATATATATATATATATATATATATATATATATATATATATATATTGCTCTGTCACGCTCATCACACGGGGTTGGCCCAATCCATCTCTCCGTCGTGGAGGGCCTAGCTCATTGATCAGTTGTCGCGCGCGGATCAAAATGAGTGTTTTTGATGAAAACGTAATATAGCGACAATTCAACTCGGATATCGTCTCAAGGATTCTTTTATGTGATTAATCTACAAAATTCGAAATGGAGGGGAGTTGGTTTGGTTTCTGATCGGATAAATAAAGAAAATGCAATTAAGCGGTTAAAATAAGTGATTATCCAAATAAGTCAATCTACTGTTTTCGGTTCCGGCTTATCACGGGTTTCTACCTTACCAATTTCCTAAGCGATTTCGATCCCTATTCGATTCCTATGTCAATTAACAAGCGCAAAAGACATAAACTAGATTAACAATCCTATATTCCAAATTAAGCAAACGGATTAAGTTTTCGTGAATTAAGCAAACACGAATTATAAACGCGAATTAACGACAAAGCGACGTAACGACGAATAAAAGCTAAGGATGCAATCATACGAATTTAATCAAAACAATTCTATAAACTAACAGATTAAGCAAAAGCAATTCATAGAATAGTGTTTAAAGAGAAACGAATTAGATTGATAAAGTAAAAACCTCAAAGCGTTGGAACGCGATTACAGCAGAATGACTCTAAGGAATTAGCTCTCCATTGGTCTCTCAAAGCTCCGAATGTATTTTTCGTGAAAATGTAACTAGGTGAACAGTAACACGAGTATTTTTCCTTTAAAAAGAAAGCAAATTCTGGTCATAACCCAACTGGGTCGAAAACATAACCCAGGCCCAATACATGACCCAACACTAAAATAAAATTCTAATGCAGTAACTTCAAACGGAATTCTGGAATTTTGGGCTCCGAATCAGACTTCGACTCCAAAACGAAAGTCGTAGCTCTCTATTAGCTTTCCGGCGATTTTTAGAACGCCTCAAACGGGTTTCCGGAACTCCAGTTATGATCGTTTCCGTGCAGACTGCTAAAGCTGAAAAATAAATGCGGAAATCAAATTAAGCCAAAAATAAAATAAAATATAAAAACAAAATAAAACATTAAAATAATCAAGATAAAGTAAAGAAATGACTAAGTAAAAATATAGGAGAAAGTGCATAAATATGCACTGATCACTCATCACGCTGGGAGCGCTTAAGCGTGTCCCCATGGACACAAACCTTAGGATTGTGACACAAACCTTAGGATTGTAGAAGCATGCTTCAGTCTCAAGTTTTGATGATGTCAATACTACTCAAGATCATCTCTTGATTGCAAAAAGACAAGCCGTTCAAAGTTATCAAGATCAAGTCAAGCTATCTTTCAAGTCAAGCTACATATGGAACTATGATTCTTCCAGACTTGGATGCATTACCGGTATATCAAATTCTACCCTTATAATTTGATATACAAGTGTTCAAAAACATCAAGCATTTTTGCATAATACATAAGCATGTTTTTGAAACCTTAGAATTGGTATAACATTAATTTTAAAAGCATTTTTCTGAAAATTAGCAATGTTAACCGATTAACCATATAGGTTAACCGGTTAACCAATTTGAATTTTGAAATTTCTGGGCTAACGTACCAGTGTTAACCGATTAACCATATGGGTTAACCGATTAACACTGAACGTGCAGTGAAAAATTGCTTTGTTTCAAGTTCAAAAATTATTTAAAAATTATACCATTTCATATTTTTGATGTCTACTCAATGTACCTTTTTGAAAGGGTATTTTACTCATATAAATTCTGAGTTTTTCAATTTTGAAAAATATAGAACACAACACAAAAACTTTTCAATCTCCAAACACTTTCTACATTCATTTTCAAATTGTCTTAGAATCAAATTCACCATTTTCAAAAACTTTCATTAAGTGTTCATATGTGCATAAATTTCATATTCATCCTTGAACACTTGTATTGAAAATTGTAAGAGTGAATTCTGATCATTTGGAGAAGATCAACTTTGATATCATTACTCTCAAATTCAAATTCTTTACAAACTTGTGTATTTTGACTTGTGATCCAGGATTGTTGGACACAAGGGTGAGTGTTTACAAGAGGATTGTTCTTGTACACTTGTTAGTTTTATTGTTTGATAGTAGGCCTCACCGGTTGATGGTGTGATAGGTTGTACTTTATTAAACAATAGTGAAAATTCTCTTTCATGTTGAAAGGGGAGTGGAGTACTCTCGGATTGTGAGGGGAACCACTATAAATCCTGGTGTCCATTGTTCTTTTATTTTTCTTCTTCTGCTTTCATAACCAAAAACACAAACCAGTAATATTTCAAGAGACCATAAAAACCGGAAAAATTTCAAAAGTCCTAATTCACCCCCCCTCTTAGGCATACTCTGTTCTTACAATTGGCATCAGAGCAGGTTAAGGTAACCTGTTCCTAACGATTCAGTATGGCTTCCGGAAGTACCAACCCGGTTTTCAAAGATGGTGGAAGTAGTAACAAGCCACCACTCTTTTCTGGAGAATACTTCGATTTTTGGAAAATCCGTATGAAGGCACATCTTGAAGCTCAAGGAGATGGTATATGGGAAACCGTTGAAACTGGTCCACATGTTCCTACAAGTGTGGTAAATGGTGTTGGAAACTCAAAGATTAAATCCTCATATGATGAAGATGACAAGAAGAGAATCTTGAATGAGAAGAAAGCAATCAACATACTTCAAAGCGCTCTCAGTATGGATGAATTCTTTCGCATATCACAGTGTCAATCGGCAAAACAGATTTGGGATACCTTGGTAGAAACGCATGAAGGAACAGCAGAAGTAAAAAGATCAAGACTTAACACGTTAAGTCAAGAATATGAGATGTTCCGTATGCAGCCCGGTGAATCTATTGTTGCCTTGCAAAAGAGGTTCGTTCATCTAACAAATCACCTGATTGCTCTTGGGAAGACCTTCACCAACGATGATCTCAACTTAAAAGTCCTAAGATCCTTGACAAGAGAATGGCAACCAAAGGTGACCGCTATTTCGGAAAAGAAAAGTCTTTCAACAATGACATCCGCTTCATTATTCGGGAAACTTCAAGAGCATGAACTGGAACTTGGAAGGCTTGAGAAACATGAAAGTCAAGACAAGAAGTCCAAAGGAATTGCCTTGAAGACTGACACAAGGGATGATAAAATTGACGAATCTTCCGAAGACGAAAATTTCATGCTTCTAGTAAAGAAGCTTGGTAAGTTTTTTAATAATAATAAAACTTCTTCTTTTTCTAAAAAGAATAGACATTTCAGGAACAAGGAGGCATCCACATCAAACCAAGAAATTACATGTTACGAATGTGGGAAACAAGGTCACATAAAGCCAGATTGCCCAAAACTCGCAAATAAAGGAAAATTCAAGGGCAAGAAGGATTTCAAAACAAAGAAGGCTTATGTCGCATGGGACGACAACGAAGTGAGTTCATCATCGGAATCAGATAGCGATGAAAGCGCAAATATTGCCTTAATGGCCTCTCACCATTCCGATGACGAAAATGAGGTTAGTAGCAATTTTTCTGTCTATGATAATGATGCACAAGAAGTTATAGATGAACTTCTAAAAGAGTGCAAGACTTTGTATAAAGACATCTCATCACAAAAGAAAAGAATTTTACTTTTAGAAAAACAAAATTCTGATCTCTTGAAAAATATTGAAGATGAAAAACAAAAAGTGATAGATGAAAAACAAAGTCTTGTATGTAAGAATTGTGAGTCTTTGTCTTTTCAAATTGTTCAACTTAAAAGAGTTTTAGAAAGATACGAAAAAGGTCAAATTGGCTTGGAAGAGATTCTTAAACATCAAAGGTATCCTAATGATAAAAGTGGATTGGGATATTCTAAACTTTCAAAGCCAAACACCAATGAGACCATTTTCGTAAGAGCAAGTGAACAAATTGTTAAGAAAGAGACAATCACTTCTAAAATTCAGCATCAAAATCATAACAAGAAAAGAATTAATAAAAAGAATTATATTCCTAGATATAGAAGTCATTTTCAACCTACATATTTTTATTGTGGAATTAAAGGGCACACACCTAATGCCTGCTATGTACGTAATATTGGTATTGCAAAGGGGCATTATGTGTGGGTGGAAAAGGGTACTAACTATCAAGGACCCAAAGCAATTTGGGTACCTAACACTACCTAATTTTGTTTTGTAGGTATGCTTGAAGACAACCACAAATCAATGGTATCTTGATAATGGCTGCTCGAAGCATATGACGGGAGATATAAACAAATTTTCAAGTCTATCATTAAAGGCCAAAGGATACGTCACTTACGGTGATGATAATAAAGGAAAAATCCTTGGAGTTGGAACCATTGGTGCACCACCATGTACAATCATCGAAGACGTTCTTTTTGTTGAAGGCCTTAAGCATAACCTGCTTAGCATCAGTCAATTGTGTGACAAAGGGTTCAAAATCAACTTCACAAAGGAGGAATACTTGATCGAACACGAAGTCACTCATGAGATTCTGCTAAAAGGTAAAAGATATAATAACATTTTTATGATTTCTTTTGATGACTCTTCCTTGAAGGTAAAGTGTCTTATGGCGAACAACAACGAGGCATGGCTTTGGCATAAAAGATTTGCTCACATTCACATGGAGCATTTAAACAAATTAATCAAGCATGATCTGGTTATTAGGCTTCCGAAGATAAAATTCATCAAGGATAAATTATGCGATGCATGTCAAAAGGGAAAACAGACCAAGACAACTTTCAAATCTAAGCAAGTGGTTTCTACATCAAGACCACTTCAATTGTTGCACATGGATCTTTTTGGTCCATCAAGAACGAAGAGCTTTGGAGGTAGTATTTATGCTTTAGTTATTGTTGATGATTTTTCTCGATATACCTGGACAATGTTTTTAGTGCAGAAAAATGATGCGTTTAAAGCATTCAAAAAGTATGCAAAACGAATTCAAAACGAGAAGTCACTCACTATAGCCTCCATAAGAAGCGACCACGGTGGAGAATTTCAAAATTCAGACTTTGAAGAATTTTGCGAAGAACATGGAATTTCTCATAATTTTTCGGCACCAAGAACTCCTCAACAAAACGGCATCGTAGAACGGAAGAATCGTTCACTAGTTGAACTTGCTAGAACAATGCTCAGCGACACAAATCTTCCAAAATATTTTTGGGCAGAAGCAGTAAGCACGGCATGCTTTGTAAGCAACCGCGTGAATATTCGACCGCTACTCAAAAAGACTCCGTATGAGTTGTTCAAGGGAAGGAAACCGAATATATCATTCTTCCACATATTTGGCTGCAAATGCTTCGTTCTCAACAACAATAAGGACAATCTCGGTAAGTTTGATGAGAAGTCCGACGAAGGTATATTTCTTGGTTACTCTCTTTATAGTAAAGCTTTTAGAATTTTTAATAAAAGAACTCTTACCATTGAAGAGTCCATTCATGTTTCGTTTGATGAGACTAACCCCTCGAAAGAGGATAATATTGTTTTGGATGATGATGATGATTTTGTAGATACTCCACAAAATGAAGAAATTGTTTCAAATGATCAAACAATATTACGAGAAGATGTTACTCAAGAAAATCAAGATCTTCCGAAAGAATGGAGAACACACATAGATCACCCAATTGATAAAGTTATTGGTGATATTAGTCAAGGCGTTGCAACTCGACTTAATTTAAAGGATGCTTGTCTCAACATGGCGTTTGTATCTCAAATTGAACCATCAAAGATCGATGAAGCTTTAGGCGACGACCAATGGATTATAGCAATGCAAGAAGAACTTAATCAATTTGAAAGAAATCAAGTTTGGACCCTTGTACCAAGACCAGACAATAAGCATATTATAGGAACCAGATGGGTGTTCAAGAACAAACTTGACGAAAATGGGATTATAGTTCGTAACAAGGCAAGATTGGTCGTACAAGGCTACAACCAGGAGGAAGGAATTGATTTTGATGAAACATTCGCTCCGGTAGCAAGGTTAGAAGCAATTAGATTACTACTTGCTTACGCTTGTTCTATGAATTTTCAGTTATTCCAGATGGATGTCAAAAGCGCTTTCCTGAATGGGTACATTAATGAGGAAGTCTACGTCAAACAACCTCCGGGTTTTGAAGACTTCAAAAATCCCTCACATGT
Source organism: Lathyrus sativus (assembly GCA_963859935.3). Lineage (NCBI taxonomy): Eukaryota > Viridiplantae > Streptophyta > Magnoliopsida > Fabales > Fabaceae > Lathyrus > Lathyrus sativus. The sequence continues at coordinate 146,697,596 of OZ012738.1, read as the reverse complement.
TTTCAAACTGAAGAAGGCTCTCTACGGTTTAAAACAAGCACCACGAGCATGGTATGATCGCCTTAGCAACTTCTTATGTGAGAAAGGATTTACAAAAGGAAAGGTTGACAAGACGCTGTTTATAAAGAAGATCAAGGGTAACACCTTGTTAGTACAAGTCTACGTCGACGACATCATTTTTGGATCAACAAAAAAAGAACTCTGCGAAGAATTCTCACTCATGATGCGAGAAGAATTCGAGATGTCCATGATGGGAAAGTTAAATTATTTTCTTGGACTACAAATCAAGCAAACCAAGGATGGAATCTTTCTCAACCAATCCAAGTACTGTAAGGAATTAATAAATAAATTCGATATGGATAGTTGCAAGATGATGTCTACTCCTATGGGATCCGGAACGTATGTTGATCAAGATGAATCTGGTACTCCAATTGATATTACTAAATATCGAGGTATGATTGGTTCATTACTATATTTGACGGCAAGCCGTCCTGACATTATGTTTAGTGTTTGTTTGTGTGCGCGCTTCCAAGCAAATCCAAAGGAATTGCATCTCACTGCTGTAAAGAGAATTATCAAGTATCTCAAAGGAACGACCAACGTCGGATTATGGTATCCTAAAGGTAGTATTTGTTCTTTAATTGGTTATTCTGACGCTGACTATGCAGGATGCAAAACCGATAGAAAAAGTACAAGTGGTACATGTCATATTCTCGGAAATGCTCTAGTATCATGGGCCTACAAGAAGCAAGCTTGTGTAGCACTCAGCACCGCCGAAGCAGAATACATCGCCGCAGGAAGTTGCTGTGCACAGATTTTATGGCTGAAACAACAACTTCTGGATTATGGTGTTGACCTCGGGTGCATTCCTCTACGATGTGACAATACTAGTGCCATAAATATCACAAAGAATCCGGTTATGCATTCCAGAACAAAGCACATCGATATCCGGCATCATTTCCTTCGAGATCACGTATTAAACAGAGATGTTGATGTTACTTTCGTCGACACACACAACCAACTCGCCGACATCTTCACCAAGCCTTTGGCAAAAAAACCATTCTACAAAATTCAGAGAGAACTTGGGATTCTTGATGAAGGTGACATCTGACTTTTTCTCTATTATGTGTATGCATTATTTGTGATATGTTTTCATGTGTATACATTCTGTTTTTAAGTTTTTTTCAAAAATTCGAGCATGTTAATCGATTAACCATATGGGTTAACCGATTAACACTGTTGAATTTTCAATTCTGATTAAATTTTTTAATGTGTTAACCGATTAACCTATATGGTTAACCGATTAACACTGTTAATTTTTCTAAAAAATCAGAAACGAAAATTAATTAAAATTTTTGAAAATTTTATATATTTTTTAATATATTTGTGTGGTCCATATTCTCTTAAATATCCAAATCCATATCCAAAATCCATATTCCCTCTTAAAATTCTAACTTCTCTCTCCCACTCTCAAAAGTTGGAAAAACTCCCCACAACTTCTCAAACCCTAACTTCCTCAGAACCCACAACCTCAGTTCTCTCAAACCTCCATCCATGGCTTCAGCATCAAACCGCGGCAAGGGAAAACTTCCAGAACATCACTCTGCATCTGATGAAGATATCCCTATGGAAACAACCAAGAAGCGCAGAATGGATTTCAAAGTCCGAGTTCGTTCTATCCTTCCGGTAAAGTATGTGAATCTTAAGGCTTTTCCCGCATCATCTTTTGATTTTCCTGCTTTGCTCAAATATCAGAGGATCGATAAATTTGTGTCTGATTCTGGAAACTGCTACCCGGATCTTGTCAAATCCTTTTTGCATAAACTGTCTGTGTTTCTAAATGCAAATGATGAGCATATTATGAAAACAATTGTTAGAGACTGTGTTGTTGAAGAAAATCTGTCTGATGTTGCTGCAATGTGTTGCACCCTAAAATTTACCCAACCTTATTCACTTGGTTTATGTTTCAATATCATTAGCATTTGCATATAGAGTCATGTACATAGACTAACCATCTGCATAGCATAAGCATAGCAAGTCATACAACAGGGGGACCAATCATTATTCTCATCCCTAGAAGCCTATCAAGAGGTTATTATCCCAATTCAATCTCATTCAAGTCATCAGGAAAGAATTTGAAAGCAAAGAGTTCAGCAGGTAAAGCCTTGAGTCCATCTCCTAGCTGAGGGTATCTGAGGGTCAACAAGAGGGTTGTGAGCTGTGAGTTGAAGGCATGGAGAACATATAGACATCTTGGAGGACTTAGAAAGTCATTTGGAGAAGGAGACAAGTCATTGGTGTGATCACAAGTATTGCAGTTGAAGACAGTTGACTAGGGTTTCATCTGGGTCAACCCTAGGTCAACCCTAGGTCAATTGATTGAGTTAAGAGGCATTCAAGCCTAGTGGAGAGATGTGGGGTTCATCATGGGACATATAAAAGAGGATATGGAGATATGCCAAGGAGAATTCAAGAGAAATCAAGGAGAAGAGGAGTTTCTAAATTAGGGTTTCTGTGTAAAATCCCCTAGTTTAGGTCAAATTTCCAAGCAAGATAAGTCAAAATGCTAGCTTCAAATGGCTTCTTGGCCAACATGAAACTTGTAGAGGGTCTCAATACCTTTAATTTGAGTGGTGGAAGACATCAAGGAGATTTATAGAACTCAAGTTATGGTCCTTGCAAGTTACAGGTCATCTGAGGTATCTGAAATTTTGTCTGTGAAAGTGACTTGACTTCCAAGCTAGTTTTACCCCTCAAGGAGATTTCAAATGAATTCTTGGTCAACATAAGAATTGTTCCTAATTGTCTTAGCTTTCTAGAATGGTATAGCATGCCCTCATATGATGTGTGGAACTCAACTTATGGTCTTGGCAAGCAAGGGGTATTTTGGGCATTTGTGAATTACAGGTCATTTTAACCTATGTCCAAAACTCATACAAGGAGGCCTCAAATGGAAAAACTTACAACATCAAACTTGCTCCAAATGACATTTTGAGTCTAGAAAGAAGGTCACAAATTGTTGGAAAAGCTCATAACATGAAGTTGCATGATTGGTCAAAATATGAACTAAAATGGCTTATAACTTGAATAAAGTCAAAGTGAAAAATGGTTTGGGAGATTTATAAGTCCAAATGGAGACTTCCAATATATGATTTTGAATGGAAAAGACATTCTAAGAACAATGGTTCAAGTACTTTTTTGAGCCTAGTTCAAAATTTCAAAGTTATCCTTGGTTACTTGTAATTGAAGAAACATACCAAAGTTGGATCACTTGTGGAATGTAAGGGAAAGTGTATGAACATTCTGGAAATTTCCATTCGAGTCTATATAAACATGAAATGAATATTGATCAAGGGTTGGATTCATTTGTCACCAAAATCTCACAAATTCTCTCCATTCTTTCTCATTGCATTTTCACTCCAATTTCCCAAAATCTTCATCGATTCTCATCAACATTGATCCTCCTACATTCAATCATCATCCTGGATCAGAATTGAATCAAAGATTTGGTGGTTAGAGCTCAATTTCGTGCACTTTCTTCAAGAACACACAAGCTGCAAATTCAGTTGGAACTCAAGATCCAGTGCAAGACTCCTCAAAGTGTTGCATACAGAATCAAGTAGTGCAATTGTAGATCAAGATCCAAGCCTCAAAAGCCTCAGATCCACAAGTTTCATCATCATCCACAAGATTTCACACCAGGTGCATTTTCTCTGCCACAGCTTGATTTAGTTAGTTTAGCATGGCTTTGTTAGTTTAAATATGATGTAGGATGTTAGTAGAGCAATTAGGATGAGTTTGGAGTGGTTTGGTGATGATTATTGACAGGTTGTAAAAACTGTTAGGACTTAGAGCTTGCAGCATAGTGCATTATAATCTTAGGTTGTTAGCGCAGGATGATCACCATTATGCATAGAGTAGATTAGTATAGGTTTGGTTGAGAATTGTTGTGATGCATCTCAGTGTATTTTCATGGAGTCAGAAATTGTTGCGCTCGGGTTTATTGATTGGCTGAGTTTCAAAGCAAACAAAGACCATAGACGTATAGAGGGAGAGATTTAGAGTGAGTTTCATGTTTATATCGTGGCGTTTCATGGCCTGGAGAGAGAGAACCGAGAGCTTGAACTTGGACGTTCATGGCATGCGCGTGAGGGTTTCAGAAACCCTAGATGAATCAAGGTAGGAGACGAAATCCTGGGCGTTCATTTCGTGTTAGACCTTTGACTCAGAAGCCCATCGTGTGGCTCTAGTTTAATTCAGATTTTGGAGGGAGTTAGCTGGGTGCCCTAAACGCACCGTTTCATTAATTGAAACGGGCGGGCCTAAGACTCCATTGATATCCCCACCCCCCAATTTTAAGCCCATTGTGAATTTGAACGTGCTGGCTTACTTTTCTCACCCCCTGATTTCTCTCCTTCTTTATTATTATTTCTGACTGGTTCTGGGCCTTAACCAACTTGCTTTTCACACCCCCGTCTGCCTGGCCCATCCTGAATATTAACTGAGCGAATTGCTATTAGTACCTCCTCCTCCCATTTTATTCAATTCAATTTTTGTTAATTCACTTTAATTTTACCAACTTAAAAAAAATTCATAATAAATAGATAAAAAATCATTTTTAATTCATTCTTTTTACATCATTTTCATTAGAATGTGTAGAAAATTGTCATTAAATAAATTTGCATTTTTATTTTTATTTGATATTTTTTTCCATATTTTCTAAATAAATGTCATTTTAAATAGTTTCATTTCATGCATGATTTTAGTAATTTTTGTTCTATTAAATGCTTTCACATTTTTTGTTCATTCTTTTTATGTTGCTTAGATGAGACATTGAACTTGTAGAAACAATTTAGTTCTCATTTTTAGGAATTAATTTTAGGTGATTAATATAGGCTTGAACAACATGAACAAATTAGGGTTTTTAGGTGATGACTTAAGAAGTTTGATTCTTTCCCTTAGGACTTAGGGTTTGACTAGTTTAGTTATGGGACTATAGGGGCTATGGGTAGTTATTAGATCCCTTAGGAAAAGTCAGGATTCCCCTACTGCTATTAATATACTGTATATTTGATTGACTGGTGTGGTGTGCCCTCTGGGGATTATTGCTTGCTTGCTTGGGTATTGGGATTGTCTGGGGACCTGGGAGAGCTGAAGACTTGAGGAGATGAAGACCATTGGAGATCCAGAGATTGAAGCTCAACTGTCAGAGTTGGAGAAGAGGTTCTTGCTAGCAGCTGCTGAGGAGACTAGGGTTTAGGAGCTAGGCAGAGCTCTAGATTAGAAAGCTTGTTTCTCAAACATGGAATGCCTTGGCTGCATCCATCCTTTCTCTATGATTCAAAGTCTCTCTCAAATATCCACCTCCTTCCTTTGGAAGGATCAGTGAATATATTTGAAAGATAGAACTTTTGAGAGGAAACTTTCTGTTTAATGTTAACAGTTGATGAACCACCATTGGTAGGTAATTAACTGTCTAACATTCATTCACTTCACTCTTGTGACTGATTCCTCATCTGGGAGGTTTGAGCATGAAGAAAAGCCATTGCAGATGGAAGATAGATGATCAAAGCCCTTGCCTGAGGGCCATGAAGATGGAGATTGATGCTTGTTGAAGCCTGTAGCTGATTGGAGATTTCTTGAAGCCAGATGTTAATTCAGAGCTGCTGATGCTGTTTATTTTGCTGTTGTATTTCATTCCTGATGTATTGATTGGTTTTCTGGACTGTATTGTTTGCTGTTTACCCTGCTGGGTTGAAAGTGAAGCCTGTTCACTTTTGCCTATTGTTTTCTAGGTTCGAGGTTGAGTGGGACTCCCTTGCCTCGCTTGTACTGTTGCATCCATGCATTTTACTGTTTTACTGTATATATCTGATATTGTTTCTGTTTCTGCCTATCCCTTAGGATCTCTGTTTCTCTCTGCGCAAGAGAGGAGCATGATAGACACTAGGTCTTAACCCATGCATGATAACATTAGGTTAGTTTGATTCCCCTCGCAACCGTAGGTTAGAGTTCTGTCTCTTTCTTTTTCAAAACAAACAGAAAAACACAATAAAGATTTCAAACACAATAAAAGACACCTCTTTCGTAAAAGAATGTGAACTCATCAAGACGTCATTTTTGTCCGCTTGGACTGTTAATCAGAACCCCTTTTTCAGAAGGAATAAAATCAACCAAGACAAGCTTGTGTCTTCCGTGGCCCGAACTACGTTTGCTCTGATCTTCCATGCTGTGTGGAAGTACGTAGGCATAGGATGCGATATCCTAGCGAGCAACCTTCCCCTCCTTTCCCGTAGGTAGGCGAACTACGTTGACTCTGATTTCTCGTTCCAGACGGGAATACGTAGGCATAAAGTGCGATACTTTGCCGATTCATTTTTATTTTCATTTTTCTCTTAACCCTTGACCTATAGTTTAGATAGAATAACAATCCATACCCGAAAACAAGCGTGGATCCCGTCGAGTACGACGGACGTGAGGGGTGCTAATACCTTCCCCTTGCGTAACCGACTCCCGAACCCAGGTTTTGGTTGCGATGACCATACCTTTCCCGTGTTGTGCGAGGTTTACTCTGAGCGTTTCCTTTCCCTCCCGTGGGACAAATAACGCACGGTGGCGACTCTTCTGTTCAGCCGGCGCCGATTTTCGCGGTAGCGACAGCTGGCGACTCTGCTGGGGATCCAACGTCCCCTGGCTGCTAAGGACTGCGATAGTTCTTATGCATTTGGGATCCAACGTCCCTTAAGAGAGTCAATCCTAGCGCTTGTTTTCCCGTCGAGGATTTTGTATGGATTTATATTTCTGACCTTTATTTTCAGCATTATATATATTGATTGTTATTGTTGTATTGGGGTGTGACGGGTGTTCTGATATTGAGAGATAAGCCGGACCTGGGCTTGAGTGCACCTAGAATTAGCGTAGAAAGTAGTGGGCGCGTGCCGGCTTTGCTTGCATTAGTGTCTCATGAAATCTACACTCGGACGAGGTTCTTCTGGTTGGCTTCTTTTTCTACCCTTTGGGTCGAAGGGGTTGTTGGTCAGCTGAATTGTCGACTCCGGGAACCGATCATTTGGAAGTTGGCTGAGTGAGGCCTCTTCAGGAATTGATGATGCCACTCCTTCTGGGAATCGTATCATCAACCCTGAAAGTCTGTGACGCCGACGACCGCATAGGATGCCGTACCATTGTCCGTTATAGAGCCACCCACCTGTGAGGGGATTTGGGGTCATGCAGGTAACTAGACCTTCAGATACCGGTTATTTCTTAATCAGAGATCCTGGGTATTTATGGAGAGTTATGAGGTCTGTCAGAGACCATTTGGAGAGTGATGAGGTCTGTCAGAGACCATTTGGAGGTGTGTTCTGAGGTCTGTCAGAGACCAATTAGAGAGGTGATTTGAGGTCTGTCAGAGACCAGTTGGAGTTATGGTTTGAGGTCTGTCAGAGACCAGTGTTGGAGCATTGTTTTAGGTCTATCTGAGACCAGGGTTTGATGACTTCTGTATGGTCTATCTGAGACCTTTCTTGATTGAGTTCAGGCTATTCAGCTGCAGCTTTGGTCCCTGTTGCATGTTACTTGCCTTGCATTGCTTGCATATCCATTACCATTTGCATTTCACTAACGTGTGTCTGTGCTGCAGGTGCATTTGCATTTCCCTAGTTCTAGTGCCCGGACTTCTGAGTATTGACTATGGCTAGTTTGAGGAAGACAGTTGCGTATAAGCTGCCTTCACCTGATATTACTTCTTTGCTCGGTCTGATATCTCTTGCTGATGAAGAGGTTAGGAGAAGCTTCAGAATGAGCCATGGGAGATTACTGAGATTAGTCTGTAAGCCCACTGCTGATGAGATGAACGGGCTATACACCTTGATGCAGTTCTATGACCCCGCATTGAGATGCTTTACTTTTGCTGACTTCATTCTAGGACCTACCATTGAGGAGTATGTGGAGTTTACCGAGCTTCCCGTGCAGAACGAGGTTCCCTTTATTCACTCTGCTGCTGAGCCCAAGTTGGAGGACTTAGCCAAAGCCTTACATATGGACGCTGCAGATCTGTTATTGACTTCTTGGCTTGGGGTTTCAGGTTTCTCTCTCAATTTCTTAGTCGTCAAAGCTCGAGAGTACGCCAAGAACGGTTGTTGGGTGGTTTTCAATGCTATTTTGGCTTTATGCATCTATGGAATTGTGCTGTTTCCTAACTTGCCCAACTTTGTGGATCTGGACGCTTTCTATCTGTTTGCTGCAGGCAACCCAGTGCCAACGTTGATCGGAGACTTCTATCACTCATTGCACTATAAGAATGAGAACCGAAGAGGAAAAGTTGTTTACTGCTGTACTCCTCTGTTGAATATGTGGTTCAAGAGTCACCTTCCCATGAAGGGACCATTTGTGGACAGCGCAACCTCAGCCAGTTGGTCAGAACGCCTGATGAGGCTATCTTCCGAAGACATTGTATGGTTTGATCGAGACCTGTTGGGATCTGAGCTCATCTTCAGCTGTTCTGGGTACCCTAATGTGCCGCTGATAGGAAGAAAAGGGTGTATCAATTACAACCCTTCTCTATTCATTCGCCAGTTCGGTTATGCGCTGAAGAATCCACCTCAGGAGGAAGAAGTACAGGAATCTCTGTACTTCACAGGTGATGTAAAGGGGGAGTTATTAGCCAAGTTGCAACATGCCTGGACACGTATTAACCGCAAAGGGAAGCCACTGTTAGGTAAGAACGATTGCCAGGCTTATGAACCTTACAGGGTTTGGATCCAGGAACGAGCAAGTCAGTTATTAATGCCATTTCCAGCTGCACCCGTCATTGTTCCCGTCCCGGCAGAAGAGCCAACTACTGTTTCTAGGGAAGTCTACGAGCAAGTTGTGAAGGAAAAGGAAGCCTTGATGAAGATTAATGAAGGGTTAGAGCAAGAGTTAGCCCAGGCACGCAGCGAGAAGAACAAGGCCGTATATGCTTTCCAACAACAAATCGAGCTGCTAAACAGGTTAGGGGCTGAGTTGACTGAGGAAAAGAAAAAGCGTGAACGTCTGGGGCAAGAGTTCAGAAGTTCCCATGACATGCTGGAAGCCAAAAAGAAAGCGCTCGACGCAGCACACCGAGAGATATCTTCTTGCAATAAGACTTGGAATGCTACACTCACCAACAATAAGAAGAGGGAAGATAAGTTGAAGCAGCAAATTTCCGACCTCGAAGAGAAGTTGAAGTCTAGCATCAAGAAGTGTGAGGAAGAAGTGATGACCCGGTATAGTGTCCAGCATGCTCTGAACAAGGCAATCAAATCCAGAGATGAAGCAGTGTCTCAGAAGCGAAAGCTAGAAGATTGCTTCGGAGAAGCAACATGGGAAGAAACTGCTGAAGACGTACGCCGTGTCCTTAAGAGGAGAAACCAGCTTGTTGAAGGGCTGCTTGATCGACCAAGCCATCCGGAGACCAGGAAGTTGATAGAGGAGTACCAGACTTTTGGGAGGATTTGATCATTTCATGTAGTAACTTGTACGCTTTATTTGCATAGTGCTGACCATCACCAGGATTGTTGGTTGAGGTCATGCCTTCTTTGTACTCTCAGCGATATTGTACCCTGGGCTTATTGATTCTCTCTGCAATATATGAGGCTTTCTATGATTCAGCTCCGATATCCCTATTGTCAGCACTGTCACTGCACCGGCACCTTCGCACTAGAACTGGGGGAATGAACTTCCCTAATGCACAGACACATTGCATTGCATTCATATTCATATTGCATTACATGTAATCTTTGGATGGTGTCTCATTTCCTGCTCTGTACCAGGTACTTTCCAGGATTGCAGATCAACATCCGCACCGATATTCTACCCGCACCAATTGTCGGAAAATCATGGACCAAATGCAGAACGAGATGCAAGATGTGCGCGAGAAGCTCGCCCTCTTCATGCAGACCATGGAAGCTATAGCAAAAGGGCAAGAGAATTTGCAGGCCATGGTCCAGCCTCTGTTGGCTCGAAACGCTGGTCATGGTAATGAAGATCATCAGTCTGTCCGGGTTGATACTGCTCATGGAGACGGCACTCCCACGCCAGTGGCTCCGCCCGTAGTCAATACACCTGCTACTAATGTCAACAACGCTACCGCTGCTGTGAATGGTAACGTCGGAGTGGGGAATGAGACCGCTGTACATAATGTGGGGCTGGGTGATGTCAATTTGGGAGATAATCTAGGAGGCAATGGCTTTGTCAATACTGGATTCGGATTCAACGACCAGGGATTCGATAACACTGGGAAGTATGGCTTTAATGCTCAAGGCTTTGGGCAAGATGGTTATGGTATGGTCAATCAGGGTTACGGAGGCTTTGGAAACGGAAATGGTACTGGATTTATGGCTTTTGGTCCCGCTGGAGGTGTTCAAGGGTATGGCAACAGAGGCCGAGGTCCGTGGATGAATCAGATCAGAGCTGGACGTAATAATGCGTACGATGGGTACGGGGCTGGAAACGGTATGTGGCAAGAGGATCAGCAGGAAGACGCCTTCTCCGGAGGAGGTTTTGAAGGGCCGATGGATGATTCCCAAAAGATTAGAATGCTGGAAGAGCAGATGAAGGGAGTCTTAAATCAAAGTGCTGTGGGGTTGGACATGGCAACAATGGGCTTGGTACCTGGCTTGAGGGCGCCAATTAAATTCAAAGCTCCTGCGTTCGACAAGTATAAAGGAGACACATGTCCGAAAGTGCATGTACGAGCTTATTACAGAAAGATGTCTGCGTACTCCACTGATGAAAGAATGCTAATGCATTTCTTTCAGGATAGTCTATCGGGCCCTTCCCTAGAGTGGTACATGGGGTTGGAGCCGACTGATATCAAGACATGGAAGCAATTGGCGGAGGCATTTGTATCCCATTACAAGTATAATAGCGACCTGGCACCCAATCGGGTCCAGTTGGCCGGGCTTTCGCAGAAGAAGGGGGAGAGTTTTAAAGAGTACGCGCAAAGGTGGCGCGATATGGCTGCCAGGGTCCGTCCTCCTGTAGAAGATAAGGAAATGAATGACATGTTTGTCGGCACATTCACCGGGCTGTTTCATGATATGCTGTTTCATACGTCTCTGGCCAGTTTTTCAGACCTGATTCTGATGGGGGAAAAGATTGAACGTAATATTAAGCAAGGAAAGTTCCAAGTCGAGGACTCCACTGCATCTGGCAGTAATAGGAAAGCTTATGGTGGGCGCCGTCAGGGCGAGGCAAGTGCAGTATTTGGAGGCCGAGGCCGGGGCCGAGGCAGGGGACGAGGTCAATATCGTCAGCCGCAGCAGGTGTCGAGTGTTACTATTCCCTATCAGCAACAACCATTCCAGCAACAACAACCATTCCAGCAACAACAACCGGTTCAGCAGCAGCCAATGCCACAGCAGCAGCAGCCTCAGCAGGGGGCACAGCAGGCTCAACGAAGATTCCAGGGCAGTAAACCGAGAAGAGTGTTTGAGAAGCCTCCCTCAACATATGCCGATTTGTTGCAGACATTGTTGGGATTGAATCTGGTAGAGAAAAGAACCCTGGCACCGATAACGGGAGCTCCCCCGTTCGGCTACGATGCAAACAGGCACTGCGAGTTTCATTCTGGGGCCCCGGGTCACGATATAGAAGGTTGCCATGCTTTTAAGCACGTTGTGCAGGATCTTTTAGACAACAAGACTATCAATTTCGGAACGGCAGGTCCAAATATAGTCCAGAAACCCATGCCTAATCATGGGGCAAACGCCGTTCTGACTGAGGAAGGTCTGAATCTGATTATGAATGTTGAAGATTTAAAGACGCCGCTGGGCGAGATAAAGAGCCGACTGTTGCAAGGAGGTGTTTACCCGGGATGTAACGAGTATTGCTTAGACTGTTGGACCCTAGCTGGGGGGTGTGAGGATTTGAAGAAAGGCATTCAGGCTTTAATTGATGAGGGCATATTACAGTTTGATCGAGCGGCAACGGATGAGCCTGCAGGGGCAGTAGTGGATAATCGGAGTGATGTGGCCACGGTAACGATTCCTCGGAAGACGATCACCATTGCAGCACCAGCTCAGCGCCCACCGATCACCATAACTAAAGCCGGGCCAATCCCGTACGAGAACACGAAAGCAGTCCCATGGTCATATGGGTTAGAGGTATATTGTGACGGGATAAAGATTGATGTCAACAAGCAGCCAGCTGAGATTGTGGATAATGTTGTTGGTTCAGGAGGCATGACGAGGAGCGGCAGGATCTTTATATCTCCTGAAGTGGAGGCTGAAAGGCTAGCGAAAGGAAAAGGGAAAGTGGTTGAAAATGTTCCGGTACAAGCAAGTGAAAAAGAAGCAGCATCGAAGGATGTGGAAGAATTCATGCGCTTGATTCGGAAAAGTGATTATAAGATTGTGGAGCATCTGCAGCAGACACCGTCCAAAATATCTATCTTGTCATTGCTCTTATGTTCGGAAGCTCACAGAAACGCTTTGCTGAAAGTCCTGGACACTTCTTTTGTACCCCAAGACGTCTCCGTAAATCAGCTAGAAGGAGTATTGGCACATGTGAATGCAGGCCACAGTCTGGGTTTTACCGATTTTGACTTGACTCCGAAAGGGAGAGATCATAATATGGCATTACACGTATCTGTTGAGTGTAGGGGATCAGTAATGTCGCACGTATTGGTTGACACCGGATCATCTTTGAATGTGCTGCCTAAGAAGGCGATGATGAAGTTGGATGTTCGAGGGATTTTGTGTACACCCAGTGATTTGGTAGTCAGAGCATTTGACGGCACGCGGAGAACAGTCTTCGGATCGATTACCTTGCCTCTGCAAGTGGGGCCGGAAGTGTTTGCAACTGAGTTTTATATCATGGATATACAGCCTGCGTACAGCTGCTTGCTTGGAAGACCCTGGATTCATGGAGCAGGGGCAGTCACGTCTACCCTGCATCAGAAGTTAAAATATATGGTCGGAGACAGCGTAGTCACCGTGTGCGGAGAAGAAGACATCCTGGTCAGCCATTTATCGTCGTTTAAATATGTGGAAGTCGACGGAGAGATCCACGAGACACCATGCCAGGCATTCGAAGGTTTGCGCATCAAGGACAAGGGTCCCGGGCCGAGCAAAGTGCCAGAGATAGCTGTCTCATCGTATAAGGAAGCTCAAGCTCTAGTAGAAGCAGGAGAAGCCAAGGGCTGGGGAAAAGTGCTGGACATTCCTGTGAAGATGGACCGGTTCGGACTGGGGTACCAACCGTCGTCATCAACTCCTTCCGTGGGAGCCCCCCGTTTCAGAAAGCCAATTATCATCTCTGCCAGTGGAGTATGTCATGAAACTGTCAATGCTGCTTCAGAGTCCGATGAAGGAGACAGTGACTGTGATATGGATGCCTGGATTCAGCCAAGCACGCCAGGACAAGGACTGTGCAACTGGTCTATTCAGGAGCTTGTTCCTGTGACTTTTAAACAGTAATGCTTTGCTTTATTAATTGTTGAATAATCTGATGTCTTGCCCGGGGCATCAGGATTTGCTTAGGGCTGTGTTGTTATAAACATTGCGTGTTAATCATTAAATAAATGGCGTTTTTTCATGTGCAAATACCGTAATCTCTGTCTTTCTTGTTTTGTATTTTTCAATAAAATGGCAATGTGGTTATTCGCTTTATATGCATTTTGAAGCACTTAACCATTCCTTTTGCAGGATAACATTTTCAGATGACATCCTTGAACCACCTATGACTCGTCCCGACTTTGAGCACCCAGTGTTTCAGGCTGAAGAAGAGGTTGTCGAAGATAGCGACGTTCCTGAAGAGTTGTCTTGGTTAGTGAAGCAAGAGGAAAGAGCCATTCTGCCTCACGACGAGGTCATCGAAATTATCAACTTGGGGTCGGAAGGGGTTGAGAAGAATATTCGTATCGGAGCCGCACTGCAGAGTGATATCAAGCGAAAACTGGTTGAAATGCTCCAAGAGTATAATGATGTATTCGCTTGGTCATATGAAGATATGCCAGGGCTCGATACAGATATGGTTGTGCATCGCCTGCCACTGAAAGAAGATTGCCCGCCGGTCAAACAAAAGCTTCGCAGAACTCGACCAGATATGGCAATGAAGATCAAAGAGGAGGTGCAGAAACAGTGGGACGCTGGTTTCCTGGCTGTGACAAAGTATCCCTCATGGGTTGCCAACATCGTACCAGTGCCAAAGAAAGATGGCAAGGTTCGAATGTGCGTAGATTATAGAGATTTGAATAAAGCAAGCCCAAAAGACGATTTTCCACTTCCTCACATTGACGTGTTAGTTGATAATACTGCTCAATACTCCGTATTCTCCTTCATGGATGGCTTTTCAGGCTATAATCAAATTAAAATGGCGCCAAAGGATATGGAGAAGACTACTTTCATAACGCCGTGGGGAACATTTTGCTACAAAGTGATGCCCTTTGGTTTGAAAAATGCTGGGGCAACATATCAGCGTGCGATGACGACTCTTTTTCATGACATGATGCATAAAGAGATCGAAGTTTATGTTGACGATATGATTGCCAAATCCCAGACGGAGGAAGAGCATCTGGTGAATCTGCTGAAGTTGTTTAAAAGACTTAGGAAGTTCAGGCTGAGGCTGAACCCTAATAAATGCACCTTCGGGGTGAGATCGGGTAAACTGCTGGGGTTTATCGTAAGCGAAAGAGGAATAGAGGTCGATCCTGCTAAAATAAAAGCGATTCAAGAAATGCCGACGCCTAAAACAGAGAAAGAGGTGCGCGGGTTTTTAGGGAGATTGAACTACATTGCCCGGTTCATATCTCACCTAACGGCCACGTGTGAACCATTATTCAAGTTGCTAAAGAAAGATCAAGCTGTAACGTGGAACGAAAATTGTCAAAAGGCGTTCGATAAAATAAAGAAGTACTTGCAGGAGCCTCCTATTTTGATACCCCCGGTGGCAGGGAGACCCTTGATAATGTATTTGACGGTTCTTGAGGGAAGCATGGGTTGTGTTCTCGGTCAACATGACGAGACAGGGAGAAAAGAGCATGCGATCTATTACCTGAGTAAGAAATTTACAGACTGTGAATCTCGATACTCAATGCTGGAGAAAACTTGTTGCGCGCTAGCCTGGGCCGCCAAGCGTTTGAGGCAGTACATGCTGAATCATACAACCATGCTCATCTCAAAGATGGATCCTATCAAATATGTATTCGAAAAGCAGGCGTTGTCAGGTAGAATTGCCCGGTGGCAGATGGTCTTGACTGAATATGATATTCAATACGTCTCGCAAAAGGCTATAAAGGGGAGTGTGCTGTCTGAGTATCTGGCGGAGCAGCCTATTGAAGAGTACCAATCGATGAGGTTTGATTTTCCTGACGAGGATATCATGTACCTAAAGATGAAAGATTGTGAAGAGCCGTTGCCAGACGAAGGACCGGAGTTGGGTTCCAAATGGAAGATGATATTTGACGGGGCCGTGAATGCTTACGGTAGCGGAATAGGGGCAATCATCACCACGCCACACGGGTCGCATATCCCGTTTACTGCCCGATTGACCTTCGCCGTTACCAACAATGAGGCCGAATACGAAGCTTGTATAATGGGGCTTGAAGAAGCCATTGATTTGCGAATCAAACATCTAGACGTATACGGAGACTCAGCTCTGGTAGTGAATCAGATAAAAGGGGAATGGGAGACACGTCAGCCCAATTTGATACATTACATGAATTATGCAAGGAGATTGTTGCCTTTCTTCGACAAGGTTGAATTGCATCACGTACCGCGGGCAGAAAATCAAATGGCTGACGCCCTTGCCACTTTGTCTTCCATGTACAAGGTCAACTTCTGGAACGAAGCTCCCCAAATTACTATCTCTCGGTTGGACAGGCCAGCTTATGTATTTGCTATTGATGAAGCATCTGATGACAAACCATGGTATTTCGATATCCTTAATTTCCTGAAGAATAAAGAGTATCCTGCTGGGGCATCCAGTCAAGATCAGAAGACTCTCAGGAGATTAGCGGGTAATTTCTATTTGAACCCGGATGGCGTCTTGTACAGGAGAAACCACGATTTGGTGTTGTTGCGTTGTGTAGACGAGAAAGAGGCAAAGCTTCTCATGGAGGAAATTCACGAAGGTGCCTTTGGTACGCATGCTGGTGGGCATGCTATGACGAGAAAGCTGCTGAGGGCAGGTTACTTTTGGTTGACGATGGAAACTGATTGTTTCAAGTTCGCAAGGAAGTGCCACAAGTGCCAAATATATGCTGACAAGATACACGTGCCCCCGAGTCCTCTAAATGTGATGTCATCTCCATGGCCATTCTCGATGTGGGGAATCGATATGATTGGAAAGATCGAGCCGACGGCTTCTAACGGGCATCGGTTCATCCTAGTAGCAATCGATTATTTCACCAAGTGGGTGGAAGCGGCGTCTTACGCGAACGTAACGAAGCAAGTGGTGGCTAGATTCATCAAGAGAGATATCATTTGCCGATATGGGATTCCCGAACGGATAATCACGGATAATGGTTCAAATCTGAACAACAAAATGATGAAGGAGCTCTGTCAGAATTTCAAGATCGAACATCACAACTCCTCCCCTTACCGACCCAAGATGAATGGCGCTGTCGAAGCGGCCAATAAGAATATCAAGAAAATCGTCCAGAAAATGGTGGTGACTTATAAAGATTGGCATGAAATGCTACCTTTTGCTTTACACGGTTATCGTACGACGGTACGCACATCAACCGGGGCAACTCCGTTCTCGTTGGTATACGGAATGGAAGCGGTACTACCATTGGAAGTTGAGATCCCTTCTCTGAGGGTATTGCGAGACGTTCAGCTGGACGAGGCAGAATGGGTAACGAATAGATTGAACCAACTGAGCTTAATGGACGAGAAGAGGCTAGCTTCTCTAGCATACGGTCGTTTGTACCAGAGCCGGATGAAGAAAGCGTACGACAAGAAGATACAGCCGCGAAGCTTTCAGACGGGCGACCTTGTGCTGAAAAAGATTCTCCCGCCGCAAGCAGATCACAGGGGCAAGTGGACCCCCAACTACGAAGGGCCATACGTTGTCAGAAAGGTCTTTTCAGGAGGAGCGTTGTTGTTGTCCACCATGGACGGAGAAGACTTTGCGTCACCTGTGAATTCGGACGCAGTTAAAAAATACTTTGCTTAAAATAGACCCGCTGGACAGAAAAAAGAGAGTCCAGGCAAAAATGGGGCATCCTGGCGAACCAAAAAACAGAATGAAAGGTTCGGGCAAAAGTTAGGGATAAAATTGAAAAATGTACACCCGCGAAGTTGAAAACCTACACTGGGCGGCTTCGGCAAAAAAGGGTATCCCGGTGAACTGAAAACCCGTAAAGGGCGGTTCACGCAAAAGTTAGGGATTTGAAAAGCAAATGACTGCGGTCCGAATTCAATAAGCATCAATGCGGGAGAATATATTTGAGGAGCCAGTTATCGGATACAATCTCTTCAGAAGTGGGGATACCGGGAAAGCATTAGAGTCGGATGAGTCATAGGAGGATCATTTCGTGGTGTCCATCTGCATCCCGTTGCCGACATGTGTACAAATTTAAGTTGTCAATATTCATGCTTCTTGTGCATACTTGCATACTTATGTATTTGCTTTGCGTAGCTTCCTCTTTTCAGGAGTTACATCCCATGTACAAAAACTCCGCCCATTCAGGGGCCCAATCAATGAAAATATGTTATTCAGTATTTGACACTGTTCTTTACTGTTTTGTGCATAATAAAACGCCTAAGTTTAGTGAAGCTAGCATGAGTATAACATCACTGGCCCTTGCCGACAGTTGCTAAAGCTTTGAATTAACTGAGTGTAACGTCACTAACCTGAATTGATTGGATTGCATAGGCTTGTCGTGTCTTGTTTGGGTTGTTGCAGGTTTCATAACCATACGAAGAAGGTGATCAAAAGATTGCGATAACAAAAGACTTGATCCCCACGCAGGTCATGCATGTTCTTCCTGAAGAAGGATAGAATTTCCCAGCTAGCCGTAGCTTACTCGAAGGGAGCAGAAAAGTTATTCGTCCTCAGCAGAGTTTGGCGATTCCAAGATCATAAGGCTGTATTCAGACAGGTTCATCTTTCCCCGCAGGGTCATGCACTCTCCCCAGTGGAGTCAGTTATTTTTTCCCAAGAGAATCATCCCATCCCCAGCGGAATTCTCTTTGCAAGTGTTTTCATTCCTTCCAGTGGAACTCGAAGGTTAAGACTCTCCAAAGCAGAGTTGATGGTGGGTCCTGTCATTTATTTTGTCAGAGATACTGTGTAATATCAGTTCACTCTCCAGCAGAAATCCGATCGTACTATGCACATCTGCTATTCCCCAGCAAAGTTATATTCCCCAGCAGGGGGTTACCTCAACAAGGCGTTTGGTTCGAGTTCCCAATTTCCCAGCAGGGTTGACTTCACCCTTCCAGCAGTTATTTTGTTGGAATAATTCTGTAGCATCTGGCTATCCCCGGTGGAGTCGGCATTATCCTTCCAGCATTTATTTTGCTGAAGCAGTTTCTGTACTCTAGCAGTTCAGGTGAAGAGAACTTTTGCTCAAATAAACTACCAAGCATTCAAGATCTCGGCATGAGACGTCTAAGGATAATGTCAGTTTCGGCAGTATTCCCCACAGAGTTACCAGGATAAGTTTCTCTTTATTCCCAGGCAGAATTAGTTGTCATCAGGGGTTCCATGAATCAGAATTGCAGAGGCCACCGCCGGTTATCAGGGCAGGCGTCCGGTAGTTGGTTTCCAGGCATCCCCAGTAGAGTCCGCCTCAAAGTCGCTGTCACGTCAGTGCTAAGAAGTCTGTGGGTGAGGATCATTGGAGAACTAAGTCCTGACGTGGACAATTTATTCCTATATTGACGGGTTTTCCTCAGAAGTGGGCGTCCTAACGTGGACAGGTTTATTTCCCCGGATTGGTGAGGTGCGTTAGTCCTAACGTGGACAGATTCGGTTTCTCGAAATTAGTGGAATGGGAGGTCATGACGTTGACAAAAGTAATTACCCTTTGTGTTGGTGCCCTGACGTGGACAGATCAGACCAGGGTGTGAGTCCTTACGTGGACAAGTCTTATTTCCTCAGCGGGTCGAAGACGCCTGAGTCCTAACATGGACAAATCAAGACGAGATCAGTGTCCTGACGTGGACAAATCAAAGAAATTATTATTCCTAACGTGGAGAAGTGGGTCCTAACGTGGACGATGTAGTCCTTACGCGGGCATATCAAAATGGTGATTCCTTACGTGGAAAAGAGATGATTCCTTACGGAAAAAAAGATAGTTTCCTTACGTGGAAATGACAGCATTCCTGACGTGGAAAGTGTGGAGTCCTTACGTGGACAGATTAAGATGGCATTCCTTACGTGGAAAATGTAGTCCTGACGCGGACAAATCGGAAAGAAGTTGGTATTCCTTACGTGGAAAGATCAGAGTCCTTACGTGGACATATCAAGAGCATCCCTCACGTGGAGGAAAAATGGTTTCCTTACGTGGGAAGGACGAGTTTATTCCTTACGTGGAAGGATTGAGTCCTCACGCAGACATATCAAGATCGATTCCTGACGGGGAAAGAAATGGATTATTCCTGACGTGGAAAGATTGAGTCCTGACGCGGACAGATCAAAGAAGATATTCCTAATGTGGAAGAAGAAGATTTACTCCTTACATGGAAAAATTGGGGTCCTTACGTGGACAGATTCAAGAAAAGTTGATTCCTGACGTGGAAGAATGATGTACTCCTTACGTGGAAAGTTGAGTCCTGACGTGGACAGGTTCAGAACCACAGTTGGATTCCTAACGTGGAAAGATTGGAGTCCTGACGCGGACATGTCAAGTGACATGGGAGTCCTTACGTGGACAGATTGATATAGTTCTCCTTATGTGGAAAGAAGATGGCTTCCTGACGTTTAAAGATGAAAGGGTAGTCCTGACGTGGACAGATACAGAAGAGATGATTCCTAACGTGGACAGATGTTACTCCTAACGTGGAAAAATTTTATTCCTAATGTGGACGATTCAGTTTATGGAAATGCAGACGAATTATCCCCAGCGGAGTTGCCGAGATTTTCCTGGGTTAACAGCAAGTGGAGTCCTAACGTGGACAGGTTCTAGTTGAGAGTTCTTCGTATTGACGACAGGCGGAGTCCTAACGTGGACAAGCAAGCGATCTGTTATGACAGAATCCTCTTCAGAACGATGAAGACAATCCCCAGCACGGTCGCATGAGATCAGTGGGTTACCGTAACAGTCAGATTCAGCTGATGAATGCCGTTCCTCAAGCAGGAGCGCAATTTAGTTTTGCGGTTGGCAAATTTCTGGTTTCACTAGTATTCAACCGTCTCGTACCGCGAATGTCTGAAGGCTCCGGGCTCTTCACCCAATCGGGTCCAAGTCGCTTGAATAGGGGCAACTGTTGCACCCTAAAATTTGCCCAACCTTATTCACTTGGTTTATGTTTCAATATCATTAGCATTTGCATATAGAGTCATGTACATAGACTAACCATCTGCATAGCATAAGCATAGCAAGTCATACAACAGGGGGACCAATCATTATTCTCATCCCTAGAAGCCTATCAAGAGGTTATTATCCCAATTCAATCTCATTCAAGTCATCAGGAAAGAATTTGAAAGCAAAGAGTTCAGCAGGTAAAGCCTTGAGTCCATCTCCTAGCTGAGGGTATCTGAGGGTCAACAAGAGGGTTGTGAGCTGTGAGTTGAAGGCATGGAGAACATCTAGACATCTTGGAGGACTTAGAAAGTCATTTGGAGAAGGAGACAAGTCATTGGTGTGATCACAAGTATTGCAGTTGAAGACAGTTGACTAGGGTTTCATCTGGGTCAACCCTAGGTCAACCCTAGGTCAATTGATTGAGTTAAGAGGCATTCAAGCCTAGTGGAGAGATGTGGGGTTCATCATGGGACATATAAAAGAGGATATGGAGATATGCCAAGGAGAATTCAAGAGAAATCAAGGAGAAGAGGAGTTTCTAAATTAGGGTTTCTGTGTAAAATCCCCTAGTTTAGGTCAAATTTCCAAGCAAGATAAGTCAAAATGCTAGCTTCAAATGGCTTCTTGGCCAACATGAAACTTGTAGAGGGTCTCAATACCTTTAATTTGAGTGGTGGAAGACATCAAGGAGATTTATAGAACTCAAGTTATGGTCCTTGCAAGTTACAGGTCATCTGAGGTATCTGAAATTTTGTCTGTGAAAGTGACTTGACTTCCAAGCTAGTTTTACCCCTCAAGGATATTTCAAATGAATTCTTGGTCAACATAAGAATTGTTCCTCATTGTCTTAGCTTTCTAGAATGGTATAGCATGCCCTCATATGATGTGTGGAACTCAACTTATGGTCTTGGCAAGCAAGGGGTATTTTGGGCATTTGTGAATTACAGGTCATTTTAACCTATGTCCAAAACTCATACAAGGAGGCCTCAAATGGAAAAACTTACAACATCAAACTTGCTCCAAATGACATTTTGAGTCTAGAAAGAAGGTCACAAATTGTTGGAAAAGCTCATAACATGAAGTTGCATGATTGGTCAAAATATGAACTAAAATGGCTTATAACTTGAATAAAGTCAAAGTGAAAAATGGTTTGGGAGATTTATAAGTCCAAATGGAGACTTACAATATATGATTTTGAATGGAAAAGACATTCTAAGAACAATGGTTCAAGTACTTTTTTGAGCCTAGTTCAAAATTTCAAAGTTATCCTTGGTTACTTGTAATTGAAGAAACATACCAAAGTTGGATCACTTGTGGAATGTAAGGGAAAGTGTATGAACATTCTGGAAATTTCCATTGGAGTCTATATAAACATGAAATGAAGATTGATCAAGGGTTGGATTCATTTGTCACCAAAATCTCACAAATTCTCTCCATTCTTTCTCATTGCATTTTCACTCCAATTTCCCAAAATCTTCATCGATTCTCATCAACATTGATCCTCCTACATTCAATCATCATCCTGGATCAGAATTGAATCAAAGATTTGGTGGTTAGAGCTCAATTTCGTGCACTTTCTTCAAGAACACACAAGCTGCAAATTCAGTTGGAACTCAAGATCCAGTGCAAGACTCCTCAAAGTGTTGCATACAGAATCAAGTAGTGCAATTGTAGATCAAGATCCAAGCCTCAAAAGCCTCAGATCCACAAGTTTCATCATCATCCACAAGATTTCACACCAGGTGCATTTTCTCTGCCACAGCTTGATTTAGTTAGTTTAGCATGGCTTTGTTAGTTTAAATATGATGTAGGATGTTAGTAGAGCAATTAGGATGAGTTTGGAGTGGTTTGGTGATGATTATTGACAGGTTGTAAAAACTGTTAGGACTTAGAGCTTGCAGCATAGTGCATTATAATCTTAGGTTGTTAGCGCAGGATGATCACCATTATGCATAGAGTAGATTAGTATAGGTTTGGTTGAGAATTGTTGTGATGCATCTCAGTGTATTTTCATGGAGTCAGAAATTGTTGCGCTCGGGTTTATTGATTGGCTGAGTTTCAAAGCAAACAAAGACCATAGACGTATAGAGGGAGAGATTTAGAGTGAGTTTCATGTTTATATCGTGGCGTTTCATGGCCTGGAGAGAGAGAACCGAGAGCTTGAACTTGGACGTTCATGGCATGCGCGTGAGGGTTTCAGAAACCCTAGATGAATCAAGGTAGGAGACGAAATCCTGGGCGTTCATTTCGTGTTAGACCTTTGACTCAGAAGCCCATCGTGTGGCTCTAGTTTAATTCAGATTTTGGAGGGAGTTAGCTGGGTGCCCTAAACGCACCGTTTCATTAATTGAAACGGGCGGGCCTAAGACTCCATTGATATCCCCACCCCCCAATTTTAAGCCCATTGTGAATTTGAACGTGCTGGCTTACTTTTCTCACCCCCTGATTTCTCTCCTTCTTTATTATTATTTCTGACTGGTTCTGGGCCTTAACCAACTTGCTTTTCACACCCCCGTCTGCCTGGCCCATCCTGAATATTAACTGAGCGAATTGCTATTAGTACCTCCTCCTCCCATTTTATTCAATTCAATTTTTGTTAATTCACTTTAATTTTACCAACTTAAAAAAAATTCATAATAAATAGATAAAAAATCATTTTTAATTCATTCTTTTTACATCATTTTCATTAGAATGTGTAGAAAATTGTCATTAAATAAATTTGCATTTTTATTTTTATTTGATATTTTTTTCCATATTTTCTAAATAAATGTCATTTTAAATAGTTTCATTTCATGCATGATTTTAGTAATTTTTGTTCTATTAAATGCTTTCACATTTTTTGTTCATTCTTTTTATGTTGCTTAGATGAGACATTGAACTTGTAGAAACAATTTAGTTCTCATTTTTAGGAATTAATTTTAGGTGATTAATATAGGCTTGAACAACATGAACAAATTAGGGTTTTTAGGTGATGACTTAAGAAGTTTGATTCTTTCCCTTAGGACTTAGGGTTTGACTAGTTTAGTTATGGGACTATAGGGGCTATGGGTAGTTATTAGATCCCTTAGGAAAAGTCAGGATTCCCCTACTGCTATTAATATACTGTATATTTGATTGACTGGTGTGGTGTGCCCTCTGGGGATTATTGCTTGCTTGCTTGGGTATTGGGATTGTCTGGGGACCTGGGAGAGCTGAAGACTTGAGGAGATGAAGACCATTGGAGATCCAGAGATTGAAGCTCAACTGTCAGAGTTGGAGAAGAGGTTCTTGCTAGCAGCTGCTGAGGAGACTAGGGTTTAGGAGCTAGGCAGAGCTCTAGATTAGAAAGCTTGTTTCTCAAACATGGAATGCCTTGGCTGCATCCATCCTTTCTCTATGATTCAAAGTCTCTCTCAAATATCCACCTCCTTCCTTTGGAAGGATCAGTGAATATATTTGAAAGATAGAACTTTTGAGAGGAAACTTTCTGTTTAATGTTAACAGTTGATGAACCACCATTGGTAGGTAATTAACTGTCTAACATTCATTCACTTCACTCTTGTGACTGATTCCTCATCTGGGAGGTTTGAGCATGAAGAAAAGCCATTGCAGATGGAAGATAGATGATCAAAGCCCTTGCCTGAGGGCCATGAAGATGGAGATTGATGCTTGTTGAAGCCTGTAGCTGATTGGAGATTTCTTGAAGCCAGATGTTAATTCAGAGCTGCTGATGCTGTTTATTTTGCTGTTGTATTTCATTCCTGATGTATTGATTGGTTTTCTGGACTGTATTGTTTGCTGTTTACCCTGCTGGGTTGAAAGTGAAGCCTGTTCACTTTTGCCTATTGTTTTCTAGGTTCGAGGTTGAGTGGGACTCCCTTGCCTCGCTTGTACTGTTGCATCCATGCATTTTACTGTTTTACTGTATATATCTGATATTGTTTCTGTTTCTGCCTATCCCTTAGGATCTCTGTTTCTCTCTGCGCAAGAGAGGAGCATGATAGACACTAGGTCTTAACCCATGCATGATAACATTAGGTTAGTTTGATTCCCCTCGCAACCGTAGGTTAGAGTTCTGTCTCTTTCTTTTTCAAAACAAACAGAAAAACACAATAAAGATTTCAAACACAATAAAAGACACCTCTTTCGTAAAAGAATGTGAACTCATCAAGACGTCATTTTTGTCCGCTTGGACTGTTAATCAGAACCCCTTTTTCAGAAGGAATAAAATCAACCAAGACAAGCTTGTGTCTTCCGTGGCCCGAACTACGTTTGCTCTGATCTTCCATGCTGTGTGGAAGTACGTAGGCATAGGATGCGATATCCTAGTGAGCAACCTTCCCCTCCTTTCCCGTAGGTAGGCGAACTACGTTGACTCTGATTTCTCGTTCCAGACGGGAATACGTAGGCATAAAGTGCGATACTTTGCCGAGTCATTTTTATTTTCATTTTTCTCTTAACCCTTGACCTATAGTTTAGATAGAATAACAATCCATACCCGAAAACAAGCGTGGATCCCGTCGAGTACGACGGACGTGAGGGGTGCTAATACCTTCCCCTTGCGTAACCGACTCCCGAACCCAGGTTTTGGTTGCGATGACCATACCTTTCCCGTGTTGTGCGAGGTTTACTCTGAGCGTTTCCTTTCCCTCCCGTGGGACAAATAACGCACGGTGGCGACTCTTCTGTTCAGCCGGCGCCGATTTTCGCGGTAGCGACACAATGCTGAACATACCATCATCTGGGTACTTTCTCAGAAAGGGAGTTAACCACGTGGAAGGGCCATGGTCCAACTACGACAAGATGGAGTTCTATTATCAGATCTGCAGATTTCCAAAGGAGATGATTATCGCCAACCAACGTACTGCTCGTCTATTGTGCTATGCAAAGAATCTTACCGTCTCTGATCGGATGCTTCACTACATAATCTGTTATGTGCTGATTCCCAAGGATTCAAATCATGCACAAATTAATGATCTGGAAATGCAACTTCTTTTCGCCATCAAGAACAAGATTCGTGTCAACTGGATTCTGACTATCATGTATCACCTTCAACAAAAACTATCACTTTCAACCCGTCTTCCTTATGCACGGCTGATATCAAGAATTTTGGAATTGACTACTTTGGATCTTAACCGTGAACCAACCATCAAGATGAAATCAACCACCAATGAGATCAACGAGATTACAATTGTCAAGAATACTGGAATTTTTAAGGATAATGACGGTACTTACAAGTATTCAGAAGAAGGAGCCAATGCTAACCAGGTCTTTCCCGTACCTGAAGGAGGCATCACAAACGAGTTCCTTTACCAAACTATCATGACTCAGCATAGAGAAACCTCCCGGGCCATTGCTTCTCTCCGGAACCTTGTACTTTCTTCTCACCACACCAACCCTAACAACCCTGTTGTATCTGATGAAGAAAATGAAGGACAAGAGGAAGAAGAGGAGGAGGATATGGCGGATGAGGATTTTTAGAGAATATGCTGCTGCTGTTGTTTTTATTGCTTTGCTTTCTAGTCTTAAGTTTTTTATGCTTTCATTTGAACTATGTTTTATTGTAACAAGTACAATTTCTATTTGCTGCATTTTATATGAACTACTGTTTGTGCTTTGTGTTTACTTGGCTTTGCATGTGCTTATTGCTATATATGCTGCTATCTTGTGATTTCTTTGAAAGCTCTTCCTTTTTGCTGATGTCAAAGGGGGAGAAGAGCTTGGTTCTGTTAATGTCTCTCTGTGTGCAGATTTTTTTCCTCCGTTAAGATAGGGGGAGTTGCTAGACATAGGGGGAGAACCAGATCAAGAACCAAGAGATATCACACAACATTTTTTGATTGCCATCATCAAAAAGGGGGAGAATGTAGAAGCATGCTTCAGTCTCAAGTTTTGATGATGTCAATACTACTCAAGATCATCTCTTGATTGCAAAAAGACAAGCCGTTCAAAGTTATCAAGATCAAGTCAAGCTTTCTTTCAAGTCAAGCTACATATGGAACTATGATTCTTCCAGACTTGAATGCATTACCAGTATATCAAATTCTACCCTTATAATTTGATATACAAGTGTTCAAAAACATCAAGCATTTTTGCATAATACATAAGCATGTTTTTGAAACCTTAGAATTGGTATAACATTAATTTTAAAAAGCATTTTTCTGAAAATTAGCAGTGTTAACCGATTAACCATATAGGTTAACCGGTTAACCAATTTGAATTTTGAAATTTCTGGGCTAACGTACCAGTGTTAACCGATTAACCATATGGGTTAACCGATTAACACTGAACGTGCAGTGAAAAATTGCTTTGTTTCAAGTTCAAAAATTATTTAAAAATTATATACCATTTCATATTTTTGATGTCTACTCAATGTACCTTTTTGAAAGGGTATTTTACTCATATACATTCTGAGTTTTTCAATTTTGAAAAATATAGAACACAACACAAAAACTTTTCAATCTCCAAACACTTTCTACATTCATTTTCAAATTGTCTTAGAATCAAATTCACCATTTTCAAAACTTTCATTAAGTGTTCATATGTGCATAAATTTCATATTCATCTTTGAACACTTGTATTGAAAATTGTAAGTGTGAATTCTGATCATTTGGAGAAGATCAACTTTGATATCATTACTCTCAAATTCAAATCTTTACAAACTTGTGTATTTTGACTTGTGATCCAGGATTGTTGGACACAAGGGTGAGTGTTTACAAGAGGATTGTTCTTGTACACTTGTTAGTTTTATTATTTGATAGTAGGCCTCACCGGTTGATGGTGTGATAGGTTGTACTTTATTAAACAATAGTGAAAATTCTCTTTCATGTTGAAAGGGAGTGGAGTACTCTCGGATTGTGAGGGGAACCACTATAAATCCTGGTGTCCATTGTTCTTTTATTTTTCTTCTTCTGCTTTCATAACCAAAAACACAAACCAGTAATATTTCAAGATACCATAAAAACCGAAAAAATTTCAAAAGTCCTAATTCACCCCCCCTCTTAGGCATACTCTGTTCTTACAAGGATCTATGACATTTTGATATTAATGATTATAGGAATACCTTAACGAATATAATGAGAAAAATTTTTAAACAATGACAACGATAATTCTAAAATACAAAAGTGTACAGACAAGTGTTTGACACT
>OZ012738.1:146657529-146660029 GCA_963859935.3 Lathyrus sativus | reverse complement strand
AATAATGAGAATTCTAAATGATTATCATCTATATATTGGCTATGATCTCAAATATATCATTCTATAAGAAGATTCTCTCTTTTATCCCATTCGAAGAGTTTTCAAGACATTACGAGTACCGGTTGAGAAAAATCCACAAGCCAACTAGTGTCAAACACTTGTCTGTACACTTTTGTACTTAGAAATTATCGTTGCCATTGTCTAAAATCTTTCTCATTATATTCATTAAGCTATTCCTATAATCATTAATATCAAAATGTCATAGATCCTAAGGTTTGTGTCCATGGGAGACGCTTAAGCGCTCCCAGCGTGATGAGTGATCAGTGCATATTTATGCACTTTCTCCTATATTTTTACTTAGCCATTTCTTTACTTTATCTTGATTATTTTTATGTTTTATTTTGTTTTATATTTTATTTTATTTTTGGCTTAATTTGATTTCCGCACTTATTTTTCAGCTTTAGCAGTCTGCACGGAAACGATCATAACTGGAGTTCCGGAAATCCGTTTGAGGCGTTCTAAAATTCGCCGGAAAGCTAAGAGAGAGAGCTAGGACTTCCGTGTTGGAGTCGAAGTCAGATTCGGAGCACAGAATTCCAGAATTTCTTTTGAAGTTACTGCATTAGAATTTTATTTTAGTGTTGGGTCATGTATTGGGCCAGGGTTATGTTTTCGACCCAGTTGGGTTATGACCCGAATTTGATTTCTTTTTAAAGGAAAAATACTCGTGTTACTGTTCACCTAGTTACATTTTCACGAAAAATACATTCGGAGCTTTGAGAGAACCATGGAGAGCTAATTCCTTAGAGTAATTCTGTTGTAATCGCGTTCCAACACTTTGAGGTTTTTACTTTATCAATCTAATTCGTTTCTCTTTAAACACTATTCTATGAATTACTTTTGCTTAATCTGTTAGTTTATAGAATTGTTTTGATTAAATTCGTATGATTGCATCCTTAGCTTTTATTCGTCGTTACGTCGCTTTGTCGTTAATTCGCGTTTATAATTCGTGTTTGCTTAATTCACGAAAACTTAATCCGTTTGCTTAATTTGGAATATAGGATTGTTAATCTAGTTTATGTCTTTTGCGCTTGTTAATTGACATAGGAATCGAATAGAGATCGAAATCGCTTAGGAAATTGGTAAGGTAGAAACCCGTGATAAGCCGGAACCAAAAACAGTAGATTGACTTATTTTGATAATCACTTATTTTAACCACTTAATTGCATTTTCTTATTTATCCGATCAGAAACTAAACCAACTCCCCCTCCATTTCGAATTTGGTAGATTAATCACATAAAAGAATTCTTGAGACGATATTCGAGTTGAATTGTCGTTGTTTTACGTTTTCATCAAAAACACTCGTTTTGATCCGCGCGCGACAACTTATCAATGAGCTAGGCCATCCACGACGGAGAGATGGATTAGGCCGACCCGTGTGATGAGTGGGACAGAGCAATATATTTATATATATATATATATATATATATATATATATATATATATATATATATAATTATATTTTATATATATATATATATATATTTTATATATATATATATATATATATATATATATATATATATATATATATATATATATATATATATATATATATATATATATATATATATATATATATATATATATATATATATATATATATATATATATATTATATATATATATACTATATATAATATATATATATATATATATATATATATATATATATATATATATAAGATCTTAATCGGTTGAGTAAGTAAATAAAATAATTAATTATATTTAATAATTAATTATTTAATTGAATATGTGCTTAAATATAAGTGGATGTCAAGATAATCCATTTGAAATAATGAGAATTCTAAATGATTATCATTCTATATATAGACTATGATCACAAATATATCATCCTATAAGAAGATTATTTCTTTTTATCCCCATTCGAAGAGTTTTCAAGACATTACGTGTACCGGTTGAGAAAAATCCACAAGCCAACTAGTGTCAAAGACTTGTCTGTACACATTTGTATTTTAGAATTATCTTTGCCATTGTCTAAAAATCTTTCTCATTATATTCGTTAAGGTATTCCTATAATCATTAATATCAAATGTCATAGATCCTAAGGTTTGTGTCCATGGGAGACGCTTAAGCGCTCCCAGCGTGATGAGTGATCAGTGCATATTTATGCACTTGCTCCTATATTTTTACTTAGGCATTTCTTTACTTTATCTTGAATTATTTTATGTTTTATTTTGTTTTTATATTTTATTTTATTTTTGGCTTAATTTGATTTCCGCATTTATTTTTCAGCTTTAGCAGTCTGCACGAAAACGATCATAACTGGAGTTACCGCAAATCCGTTTGAGGCGTTCTAAAATTCGCCGGAAAGCTAAGAGAGAGAGCTACGACATTTGTGTTGGAGTCGAAGTCAGATTCGCAGCCCAAAATTCCAGAATTCCGTTGAAGTTACTGCATTAGAATTTTATTTTAGTGT
>OZ012738.1:146617052-146657029 GCA_963859935.3 Lathyrus sativus | reverse complement strand
ACCCAGTTGGGTTATGACCCGAATTTGCTTTCTTTTAAAGAAAAAATACTCCTGTTACTGTTCACCTAGTTACATTTTCACGAAAAATACATTCGGAGCTTTGAGAGAACCATGAGAGCTAATTCCTTAGAGTCATTCTGCTGTAATCGCGTTCCAACGCTTTGAGGTTTTTACTTTATCTATCTAATTCGTTTCTCTTTAAACACTATTCTATGAATTGCTTTTGCTTAATCTGTTAGTTTATAGAATTGTTTTGATTAAATTCGTATGATTGCATCCTTAGCTTTTATTCGTCGTTACGTCGCTTTGTCGTTAATTCGCGTTTATAATTCGTGTTTGCTTAATTCACGAAAACTTAATCCGTTTGCTTAATTTGGAATATAGGATTGTTAATCTAGTTTATGTCTTTTGCGCTTGTTAATTGACATAGGAATCGAATAGAGATCGAAATCGCTTAGGAAATTGGTAAGGTAGAAACCCGTGATAAGCCGGAACCGAAAACAGTAGATTGACTTATTTTGATAATCACTTATTTAATCGCTTAATTGCGTTTTCTTTATTTATCCGATCAGAAACGAAACCAACTCCCCCTCCATTTCGAATTTGGTAGATTAATCACATAAAAGAATCCTTGAGACGATATCCGAGTTGAATTGTCGCTGTATTACGTTTTCATCAAAAACACTCGTTTTGATTCGCGTGCAACAACTGATCAATGAGCTAGGCCCTCCACGACAGAGAGATGGATTGGGCCGACCCCGTGTGATGATATATATATATATATATATATATATATATATATATATATATATATATAATATATATATATATATATATATATATATATATATATATATATATATATATATATATATATATATATATATATATATATATATATATATATATAATATATATATATATATATATATATATATATATATATATATATATATATATATATATATATATATATATATATATATATATATATATATATATATATATATATATATATATATATATATATATATATATATATATATATATATATATATAAGAATCTTAATCGGTTGAGTAAGTAAATAAAATAATTAATAATATTGAATAATTAATTATTTAATTGAATATGTGCTTAAATATAAGTGGATGTCAAGATAATCCATTTCGAAATAATAGGACTTCTAAATGATTATCATTCTATATATAGGCTATGATCTTAAATATATCGTCCTATAAGAAGATTATCTCTTTTTATCCCCATTCGAAGAGTTTTCAAGACATTACGAGTACCGGTTGAGAAAAATCCACAAGCCAACCAGTGTCAAACACTTGTCTTTACACTTTTGTATTTTAGAATTATCGTTGTCATTGTCTAAAAATATTTCTCATTATATTCGTTAAGGTATTCCTATAACCATTAATATCAAAATGTCATAGATCCTAAGGTTTGTGTCAATGGGGAGACGCTTAAGCGCTCCCAGCATGATGAGTGATCAGTGCATATTTATGCACTTTCTCCTATATTTTTACTTAGGTATTTCTTTACTTTATCTTGATTATTTTTATTTTTTTTTTGTTTTTATATTTTATTTTATTTTTGGCTTAATTTGATTTCCGCACTTATTTTTCAGCTTTAGCAATATGCACGGAAACGATCATAACTGGAGTTCCGGAAATCCGTTTGAGGCGTTCTAAAAATCGCCGGAAAGCTAAGAAAGAGAGCTACGACTTTCGTGTTGAGTCGAAGTCAGATTCGGAGCCCAAAATTCTAGAATTCCGTTTGAAGTTACTGCATTAGAATTTTATTTTAGTGTTGGGTCATGTATTGGGCCTGGGTTATGTTTTCGACCCAGTTGGGTTATGACCCGAATTTGCTTTCTTTTTAAAGGAAAAATACTTGTGTTACTGTTCACCTAGTTACATTTTCACGAAAAATACATTTGGAGCTTTGAGAGAACCATGGAGAGCTAATTCCTTAGAGTCATTCTGCTGTAATCGCGTTCCAACGCTTTGAGGTTTTTACTTTATCAATCTAATTTGTTTCTCTTTAAACACTATTCTATGAATTGTTTTTGCTTAATCTGTTAGTTTATAGAATTGTTTTGATTAAATTCGTATGATTGCATCCTTAGCTTTTATTCGTTGTTACGTCGCTTTGTCGTTAATTCGCGTTTATAATTCGTGTTTGCTTAATTCACGAAAACTTAATCCGTTTGCTTAATTTGGAATATAGGATTGTTAATCTAGTTTATGTCTTTTGCGCTTGTTAATTGACATAGGAATCGAATAGAGATCGAAATCGCTTAGGAAATTGGTAAGGTAGAAACCCGTGATAAGCCGGAACCGAAAACAGTAGATTGACTTATTTTGATAATCACTTATTTTAACCGCTTAATTGCATTTTCTTTATTTATCCGATCAGAAACCAAACCAACTCCCCCTCCATTTCGAATTTGGTAGATTAATCACATAAAGAATCTTTGAGACGATATCCGAGTTGAATTGTCGCTGTATTACGTTTTCATCAAAAACACTCGTTTTGATCCGCGCGCAACAACTGATCAATGAGCTAGGCCCTCCACGACGGAGAGATGGATTGGGCCGACCCCGTGTGATGAGCGGGACAGAGCAATATATATATATATATATATATATATATATATATATATATATATATATATATATATATATATATATATATATATATATATATATATATATATATATATATATATATATATATATATATATATATATATATATATATATATATATATATATATATATATATATATATATATATATATATATATATATATATATATATATATATATATATATATATATATATATATATATATATATATATATATATATATATATATATATATATATATATATATATATATATATATATATATATATATATATATATATATATATATATATATATATATATATATATATATATATATATATATATATATATATATATATATATATATATATATATATATATATATACATATATATATATATATACATATATATATATATATATATATATATATATATATATATATATATATATATACATATATATATATATACATATATATATATATATACATATATATATATATATATATATATATATAGATATATATATATATATATATACATATATATATATATATATACATATATATATATATACATATATATATATATATATATACATATATATATATATATATATATATATATATATATATATATATATATATATATATATATATATATATATATATAAGAATCTTAATCGGTTGACTAAGTAAATAAAATAATTAATTATATTTAATAATTAATTATTTAATTGAATATGTGCTTAAATATAAGTGGATGTCAAGATAATCCATTTCGAAATAATAGGACTTCTAAATGATTATCATTCTATATATAGGCTATGATCTCAAATATATCGTCCTATAAGAAGATTATCTCTTTTTATCCCCATTCGAAGAGTTTTCAAGACATTACGAGTACCGGTTGAGAAAAATACACAAGCCAACCAGTGTCAAACACTTGTCTTTACACTTTTGTATTTTAGAATTATTGTTGTCATTGTCTAAAAATCTTTCTCATTATATTCGTTAAGGTATTCCTATAATCATTAATATCAAAATGTCATAGATCCTAAGGTTTGTTTCAATGGGCAGACGCTTAAGCGCTCCCAGCATGATGAGTGATCAGTGCATATTTATGCACTTTCTCCTATATTTTTACTTAGGCATTTCTTTAATTTATCTTGATTATTTTTATATTTTTTTTTGTTTTTATTTTTTATTTTATTTTTGGCTTAATTTGATTTCCGCACTTATTTTTCAGCTTTAGCAGTCTGCACGGAAACAATCATAACTGGAGTTCCGGAAATCCGTTTGAGGCGTTCTAAAAATCGCCGGAAAGCTAAGAAAGAGAGCTACGACTTTCGTGTTGGAGTCGAAGTCAGATTCGGAGCCCAAAATTCTAGAATTCCGTTTGAAGTTACTGCATTAGAATTTTATTTTAGTGTTGGGTCATGTATTGGGCCTGGGTTATGTTTTCGACCCAGTTGGGTTATGACCCGAATTTGCTTTCTTTTTAAAGGAAAAATACTTGTGTTACTGTTCACCTAGTTACATTTTCACGAAAAATACATTTGGAGCTTTGAGAGAACCATGGAGAGCTAATTCCTTAGAGTCATTCTGCTGTAATCGCGTTCCAACGCTTTGAGGTTTTTACTTTATCAATCTAATTTGTTTCTCTTTAAACACTATTCTATGAATTGTTTTTGCTTAATCTGTTAGTTTATAGAATTGTTTTGATTAAATTCGTATGATTGCATCCTTAGCTTTTATTCGTTGTTACGTCGCTTTGTCGTTAATTCGCGTTTATAATTCGTGTTTGCTTAATTCACGAAAACTTAATCCGTTTGCTTAATTTGGAATATAGGATTGTTAATCTAGTTTATGTCTTTTGCGCTTGTTAATTGACATAGGAATCGAATAGAGATCGAAATCGCTTAGGAAATTGGTAAGGTAGAAACCCGTGATAAGCCGGAACCGAAAACAGTAGATTGACTTATTTTGATAATCACTTATTTTAACCGCTTAATTGCATTTTCTTTATTTATCCGATCAGAAACCAAACCAACTCCCCCTCCATTTCGAATTTGGTAGATTAATCACATAAAAGAATCTTTGAGACGATATCCGAGTTGAATTGTCGCTGTATTAACGTTTTCATCAAAAACACTCGTTTTGATCCGCGCGCAACAACTGATCAATGAGCTAGGCCCTCCACGACGGAGAGATGGATTGGGCCGACCCCGTGTGATGAGCGGGACAGAGCAATATATATATATATATATATATATATATATATATATATATATATATATATATATATATATATATATATATATATATATATATATATATATATATATATATATATATATATATATATATATATATAATATATATATATATATATATATATATATATATATATATATATATATATATATATATATATATATATATATATATATATATATATATATATATATATATATATTATATATATATATATATATATATATATATATATATATATATATATATATATATATATATAGATATATATATATATATATATATATATATATATATACATATATATATATATATATACATATATATATATATATATATATATATATATACATATATATATATATACATATATATATATATATACATATATATATATATATATATATATATAGATATATATATATATATATACATATATATATATATATATACATATATATATATACATATATATATATATATATACATATATATATATATATATATATATATATATATATATATATATATATATATATATATATATATATATATATATATATATATATATATATATATATATATATATATATAAGAATCTTAATCGGTTGACTAAGTAAATAAAATAATTAATTATATTTAATAATTAATTATTTAATTGAATATGTGCTTAAATATAAGTGGATATCAAGATAATCCATTTCGAAATAATAGGACTTCTAAATGATTATCATTCTATATATAGGCTATGATCTCAAATATATCGTCCTATAAGAAGATTATCTCTTTTTATCCCCATTCGAAGAGTTTTCAAGACATTACGAGTACCGGTTGAGAAAAATACACAAGCCAACCAGTGTCAAACACTTGTCTTTACACTTTTGTATTTTAGAATTATTGTTGTCATTGTCTAAAAATCTTTCTCATTATATTCGTTAAGGTATTCCTATAATCATTAATATCAAAATGTCATAGATCCTAAGGTTTGTTTCAATGGGCAGACGCTTAAGCGCTCCCAGCATGATGAGTGATCAGTGCATATTTATGCACTTTCTCCTATATTTTTACTTAGGCATTTCTTTAATTTATCTTGATTATTTTTATATTTTTTTTTGTTTTTATTTTTTATTTTATTTTTGGCTTAATTTGATTTCCGCACTTATTTTTCAGCTTTAGCAGTCTGCACGGAAACATCATAACTGGAGTTCCGGAAATCCGTTTGAGGCGTTCTAAAAATCGCCGGAAAGCTAAGAAAGAGAGCTACGACTTTCGTGTTGGAGTCGAAGTCAGATTCGGAGCCCAAAATTCTAGAATTCCGTTTGAAGTTACTGCATTAGAATTTTATTTTAGTGTTGGGTCATGTATTGGGCCTGGGTTATGTTTTCGACCCAGTTGGGTTATGACCCGAATTTGCTTTCTTTTTAAAGGAAAAATACTTGTGTTACTGTTCACCTAGTTACATTTTCACGAAAAATACATTTGGAGCTTTGAGAGAACCATGGAGAGCTAATTCCTTAGAGTCATTCTGCTGTAATCGCGTTCCAACGCTTTGAGGTTTTTACTTTATCAATCTAATTTGTTTCTCTTTAAACACTATTCTATGAATTGTTTTTGCTTAATCTGTTAGTTTATAGAATTGTTTTGATTAAATTCGTATGATTGCATCCTTAGCTTTTATTCGTTGTTACGTCGCTTTGTCGTTAATTCGCGTTTATAATTCGTGTTTGCTTAATTCACGAAAACTTAATCCGTTTGCTTAATTTGGAATATAGGATTGTTAATCTAGTTTATGTCTTTTGCGCTTGTTAATTGACATAGGAATCGAATAGAGATCGAAATCGCTTAGGAAATTGGTAAGGTAGAAACCCGTGATAAGCCGGAACCGAAAACAGTAGATTGACTTATTTTGATAATCACTTATTTTAACCGCTTAATTGCATTTTCTTTATTTATCCGATCAGAAACCAAACCAACTCCCCCTCCATTTCGAATTTGGTAGATTAATCACATAAAAGAATCTTTGAGACGATATCCGAGTTGAATTGTCGCTGTATTACGTTTTCATCAAAAACACTCGTTTTGATCCGCGCGCAACAACTGATCAATGAGCTAGGCCCTCCACGACGGAGAGATGGATTGGGCCGACCCCGTGTGATGAGCGGGACAGAGCAATATATATATATATATATATATATATATATATATATATATATATATATATATATATATATATATATATATATATATATATATATATATATATATATATATATATATATATATATATATATATATATATATATATATATATATATATATATATATATATATATATATATATATATATATATATATATATATATATATATATATATATATATATATATATATATATATATATATATATATATATATATATATATATACATATATATATATATATATACATATATATATATATATATATATATATATATATACATATATATATATATACATATATATATATATACATATATATATATATATATATACATATATATATAGATATATATACATATATATATATATATATATATATATATATATAGATATATATATATATATATATATACATATATATATATATATATACATATATATATATACATATATATATATATATATACATATATATATATATATATATATATATATATATATATATATATATATATATATATATATATATATATATATATATATATATATATATATATATATATATAAGAATCTTAATCGGTTGACTAAGTAAATAAAATAATTAATTATATTTAATAATTAATTATTTAATTGAATATGTGCTTAAATATAAGTGGATGTCAAGATAATCCATTTCGAAATAATAGGACTTCTAAATGATTATCATTCTATATATAGGCTATGATCTCAAATATATCGTCCTATAAGAAGATTATCTCTTTTTATCCCCATTCGAAGAGTTTTCAAGACATTACGAGTACCGGTTGAGAAAAATACACAAGCCAACCAGTGTCAAACACTTGTCTTTACACTTTTGTATTTTAGAATTATTGTTGTCATTGTCTAAAAATCTTTCTCATTATATTCGTTAAGGTATTCCTATAATCATTAATATCAAAATGTCATAGATCCTAAGGTTTGTTTCAATGGGCAGACGCTTAAGCGCTCCCAGCATGATGAGTGATCAGTGCATATTTATGCACTTTCTCCTATATTTTTACTTAGGCATTTCTTTAATTTATCTTGATTATTTTTATATTTTTTTTTGTTTTTATTTTTTATTTTATTTTTGGCTTAATTTGATTTCCGCACTTATTTTTCAGCTTAGCAGTCTGCACGGAAACAATCATAACTGGAGTTCCGGAAATCCGTTTGAGGCGTTCTAAAAATCGCCGGAAAGCTAAGAAAGAGAGCTACGACTTTCGTGTTGGAGTCGAAGTCAGATTCGGAGCCCAAAATTCTAGAATTCCGTTTGAAGTTACTGCATTAGAATTTATTTTAGTGTTGGGTCATGTATTGGGCCTGGGTTATGTTTTCGACCCAGTTGGGTTATGACCCGAATTTGCTTTCTTTTTAAAGGAAAAATACTTGTGTTACTGTTCACCTAGTTACATTTTCACGAAAAATACATTTGGAGCTTTGAGAGAACCATGGAGAGCTAATTCCTTAGAGTCATTCTGCTGTAATCGCGTTCCAACGCTTTGAGGTTTTTACTTTATCAATCTAATTTGTTTCTCTTTAAACACTATTCTATGAATTGTTTTTGCTTAATCTGTTAGTTTATAGAATTGTTTTGATTAAATTCGTATGATTGCATCCTTAGCTTTTATTCGTTGTTACGTCGCTTTGTCGTTAATTCGCGTTTATAATTCGTGTTTGCTTAATTCACGAAAACTTAATCCGTTTGCTTAATTTGGAATATAGGATTGTTAATCTAGTTTATGTCTTTTGCGCTTGTTAATTGACATAGGAATCGAATAGAGATCGAAATCGCTTAGGAAATTGGTAAGGTAGAAACCCGTGATAAGCCGGAACCGAAAACAGTAGATTGACTTATTTTGATAATCACTTATTTTAACCGCTTAATTGCATTTTCTTTATTTATCCGATCAGAAACCAAACCAACTCCCCCTCCATTTCGAATTTGGTAGATTAATCACATAAAAGAATCTTTGAGACGATATCCGAGTTGAATTGTCGCTGTATTACGTTTTCATCAAAAACACTCGTTTGATCCGCGCGCAACAACTGATCAATGAGCTAGGCCCTCCACGACGGAGAGATGGATTGGGCCGACCCCGTGTGATGAGCGGGACAGAGCAATATATATATATATATATATATATATATATATATATATATATATATATATATATATATATATATATATATATATATATATATATATATATATATATATATATATATATATATATATATATATATATATATATATATATATATATATATATATATATATATATATATATATATATATATATATATATATATATATATATATATATATATATATATATATATATATATATATATATATATATATATATATATATATATATATATATATTATATATATATATATATATATATATATATATATATATATATATATATATATATATATATATATATATATATATATATATATATATATATATATATATATATATATATATATATATATATATACATATATATATAATATACATATATATATATATATATATATATATATATATATATATATACATATATATATATATACATATATATATATATATACATATATATATATATATATATATATATAGATATATATATATATATATATACATATATATATATATATATATACATATATATATATACATATATATATATATATATATATACATATATATATATATATATATATATATATATATATATATATATATATATATATATATATATATATATATATATAAGAATCTTAATCGGTTGACTAAGTAAATAAAATAATTAATTATATTTAATAATTAATTATTTAATTGAATATGTGCTTAAATATAAGTGGATGTCAAGATAATCCATTTCGAAATAATAGGACTTCTAAATGATTATCATTCTATATATAGGCTATGATCTCAAATATATCGTCCTATAAGAAGATTATCTCTTTTTATCCCCATTCGAAGAGTTTTCAAGACATTACGAGTACCGGTTGAGAAAAATACACAAGCCAACCAGTGTCAAACACTTGTCTTTACACTTTTGTATTTTAGAATTATTGTTGTCATTGTCTAAAAATCTTTCTCATTATATTCGTTAAGGTATTCCTATAATCATTAATATCAAAATGTCATAGATCCTAAGGTTTGTTTCAATGGGCAGACGCTTAAGCGCTCCCAGCATGATGAGTGATCAGTGCATATTTATGCACTTTCTCCTATATTTTTACTTAGGCATTTCTTTAATTTATCTTGATTATTTTTATATTTTTTTTTGTTTTTATTTTTTATTTTATTTTTGGCTTAATTTGATTTCCGCACTTATTTTTCAGCTTTAGCAGTCTGCACGGAAACAATCATAACTGGAGTTCCGGAAATCGTTTGAGGCGTTCTAAAAATCGCCGGAAAGCTAAGAAAGAGAGCTACGACTTTCGTGTTGGAGTCGAAGTCAGATTCGGAGCCCAAAATTCTAGAATTCCGTTTGAAGTTACTGCATTAGAATTTTATTTTAGTGTTGGGTCATGTATTGGGCCTGGGTTATGTTTTCGACCCAGTTGGGTTATGACCCGAATTTGCTTTCTTTTTAAAGGAAAAATACTTGTGTTACTGTTCACCTAGTTACATTTCACGAAAAATACATTTGGAGCTTTGAGAGAACCATGGAGAGCTAATTCCTTAGAGTCATTCTGCTGTAATCGCGTTCCAACGCTTTGAGGTTTTTACTTTATCAATCTAATTTGTTTCTCTTTAAACACTATTCTATGAATTGTTTTTGCTTAATCTGTTAGTTTATAGAATTGTTTTGATTAAATTCGTATGATTGCATCCTTAGCTTTTATTCGTTGTTACGTCGCTTTGTCGTTAATTCGCGTTTATAATTCGTGTTTGCTTAATTCACGAAAACTTAATCCGTTTGCTTAATTTGGAATATAGGATTGTTAATCTAGTTTATGTCTTTTGCGCTTGTTAATTGACATAGGAATCGAATAGAGATCGAAATCGCTTAGGAAATTGGTAAGGTAGAAACCCGTGATAAGCCGGAACCGAAAACAGTAGATTGACTTATTTTGATAATCACTTATTTTAACCGCTTAATTGCATTTTCTTTATTTATCCGATCAGAAACCAAACCAACTCCCCCTCCATTTCGAATTTGGTAGATTAATCACATAAAAGAATCCTTGAGACGATATCCGAGTTGAATTATCGCTGTATTACGTTTTCATCAAAAACACTCGTTTTGATCCGCGCGCAACAACTGATCAATGAGCTAGGCCCTCCACGACGGAGAGATGGATTGGGCCGACCCCGTGTGATGAGCGGGACAGAGCAATATATATATATATATATATATATATATATATATATATATATATATATATATATATATATATATATATATATATATATATATATATAATATATATATATATATATATATATATATATATATATATATATATATATATATATATATATATATATATATATATACATATATATATACATATATATATATATATATATAAGAATCTTAATCGGTTGAGTAAGTAAATAAAATAATTAATTATATTTAATAATTAATTATTTAATTGAATATGTGCTTAAATATAAGTGGATGTCAAGATAATCCATTTCGAAATAATAGGACTTCTAAATGATTATCATTCTATATATAGGCTATGATCTCAAATATATCGTCCTATAAGAAGATTATCTCTTTTTATCCCCATTCGAAGAGTTTTCAAGACATTACGAGTACCGGTTGAGAAAAATCCACAAGCCAACCAGTGTCAAACACTTGTCTTTACACTTTTGTATTTTAGAATTATTGTTGTCATTGTCTAAAAATCTTTCTCATTATATTCGTTAAGGTATTCCTATAATCATTAATATCAAAATGTCATAGATCCTAAGGTTTGTTTCAATGGGCAGACGCTTAAGCGCTCCCAGCATGATGAGTGATCAGTGCATATTTATGCACTTTCTCCTATATTTTTACTTAGGCATTTCTTTAATTTATCTTGATTATTTTTATATTTTTTTTTGTTTTTATTTTTTATTTTATTTTTGGCTTAATTTGATTTCCGCACTTATTTTTCAGCTTTAGCAGTCTGCACGGAAACGATCATAACTGGAGTTCCGGAAATCCGTTTGAGGCGTTCTAAAAATCGCCGGAAAGCTAAGAAAGAGAGCTACGACTTTCGTGTTGGAGTCGAAGTCAGATTCGGAGCCCAAAATTCCAGAATTCCGTTTGAAGTTACTGCATTAGAATTTTTTTTAGTGTTGGGTCATGTATTGGGCCTGGGTTATGTTTTCAACCCAGTTGGGTTATGACCCGAATTTGCTTTCTTTTTAAAGGAAAAATACTCATGTTACTGTTCACCTAGTTACATTTCACGAAAAATACATTCGGAGCTTTGAGAGAACCATGGAGAGCTAATTCCTTAGAGTCATTCTGCTGTAATCGCGTTCCAACGCTTTGAGG
This sequence comes from Lathyrus sativus, assembly GCA_963859935.3. Classification (NCBI taxonomy): domain Eukaryota; kingdom Viridiplantae; phylum Streptophyta; class Magnoliopsida; order Fabales; family Fabaceae; genus Lathyrus; species Lathyrus sativus. The sequence continues at coordinate 146,644,370 of OZ012738.1, read as the reverse complement.
TTTTTACTTTATCAATCCAATTCGTTTCTCTTTAAACACTATTCTATGAATTGCTTTTGCTTAATCTGTTAGTTTATAGAATTGATTTGATTAAATTCGTATGATTGCATCCTTAGCTTTTATTCGTTGTTACGTCGCTTTGTCGTTAATTCGCGTTTATAATTCGTGTTTGCTTAATTCACGAAAACTTAATCCGTTTGCTTAATTTGGTATATAGGATTGTTAATCTAGTTTATGTCTTTTGCGCTTGTTAATTGACATAGGAATCGAATAGAGATCGAAATCGCTTAGGAAATTGGTAAGGTAGAAACCCGTGATAAGCCGGAACCGAAAACAGTAGATTGAATTATTTTGATAATCACTTATTTTAACCGCTTAATCGCATTTTCTTTATTTATTCGATCAGAAACCAAACCAACTCCCCCTCCATTTCGAATTTGGTAGATTAATCACATAAAAGAATCCTTGAGACAATATCCGAGTTGAATTGTCGTTGTATTACGTTTTCATCAAAAACACTCGTTTTGATCCGCGCGCAACAACTGATCAATGAGCTAGGCCCTCCACGACGGAGAGATGGATTGGGCCGACCCCGTGTGATGAGCGGGACAGAGCAATATATATATATATATATATATATATATATATATATATATATATATATATATATATATATATATATATATATATATATATATATATATATATATATATATATATATATATATATATATATATATATATATATATATATATATATATATATATATATATATATATATATATATATATATATATATATATATATAAGAATCTAATCGGTTGAGTAAGTAAATAAAATAATTAATTATATTTAATAATTAATTATTTAATTGAATATGTGCTTAAATATAAGTGGATGTCAAGATAAAGCATTTCGAAATAATAGGACTTCTAAATGATTATCATTCTATATATAGGCTATGATCTCAAATATATCGTCCTATAAGAAGATTATCTCTTTTTATCCCCATTCGAAGAGTTTTTAAGACATTACGAGTACCGGTTGAGAAAAATCCACAAGCCAACCAGTGTCAAACACTTGTCTGTACACTTTTGTATTTTAGAATTATTGTTGTCATTGTCTAAAAATCTTTCTCATTATATTCGTTAAGGTATTCCTATAATCATTAATATCAAAATGTCATAGATCCTAAGGTTTGTTTCAATGGGCAGACGCTTAAGCGCTCCCAGCATGATGAGTGATCAGTGCATATTTATGCACTTTCTCCTATATTTTTACTTAGGCATTTCTTTAATTTATCTTGATTATTTTTATATTTTTTTTTGTTTTTATTTTTTATTTTATTTTTGGCTTAATTTGATTTCCGCACTTATTTTTCAGCTTTAGCAGTCTGCACGGAAACGATCATAACTGGAGTTCCGGAATCCGTTTGAGGCGTTCTAAAAATCGTCGGAAAGCTAAGAGAGAGAGCTACGACTATCGTGTTGGAGTCGAAGTCAGATTCGGAGCCCAAAATTCCAGAATTCCGTTTGAAGTTACTGCATTAGAATTTTATTTTAGCGTTGGGTCATGTATTGGGCCTGGGTTATGTTTTCGACCCAGTCGGGTTATGACCCGAACTTGCTTTCTTTTTAAAGGAAAAATACTCGTGTTACTGTTCACCTAGTTACATTTTCACGAAAAATACATTCGGAGCTTTGAGAGAACCATGGAGAGCTAATTCCTTAGAGTCATTTTGCTTTAATCACGTTCCAACGCTTTGAGGTTTATACTTTATCAATCTAATTCGTTTCTCTTTAAACACTATTCTATGATTTTCTTTTGCTTAATCTGTTAGTTTATATAATTGTTTTGATTAAATTCGTATGATTGCATCCTTAGCTTTTATTCGTCGTTACGTTGCTTTGTCGTTAATTCCCGTTTATAATTCGTGTTTGCTTAATTCACGAAAACTTAATCCGTTTGCTTAATTTGAAATATAGGATTGTTAATCTAGTTTATGTCTTTTGCGCTTGTTAATTGACATAGGAATCGAATAGAGATCGAAATCGCTTAGGAAATTGGTAAGGTAGAAACCCGTGATAAGCCGGAACCGAAAACAGTATATTGACTTATTTTGATAATCACTTATTTTAACCGCTTAATTGTATTTTCTTTATTTATCCGATCAGAAACCAAACCAACTCCCCCTCCATTTCGAATTTCGTAGATAAATCACATAAAAGAATCCTTGAGACGATATCCGAGTTGAATTGTCGCTGTATTAAGTTTTCATCAAAAACACTTGTTTTGATCCGCGCGCGACAGGTGATCAAATAGCTAGGTCCTCCACGACGGAGTGATGGATTGGGCCGAACCCGTGTTATGAGCGGGACAGAGCAATATATATATATATATATATATATATATATATATATAATATATATATATATATATATATATATATATATATATATATATATATATATATATATATATATATATATATATATATATATATATATATATATATATATATATATATATATATATATATATATATATATATATATATATATATATATATATATATATATATATATATATATATATATATATATATATATATATATATATATTATATATATATATATATATATATATATATATATATATATATATATATATATATATATATATATATATATATATATATATATATATATATATATATATATATATGTATATATGTATATATATATATATATATGTATATATGTATATATAAGAATCTTAATCGGTTGAGTAAGTAAATAAAATAATTAATTATATTTAATAATTAATTATTTAATTGAATATGTGCTTAAATATAAGTGGATGTCAAGATAATCCATTTCGAAATAATGAGAATTCTAAATGATTATCATTCTATATATAGGCTATGATCTCAAATATATCATCCTATAAGAAGATTATCTCTTTTTATCCCCATTCGAAGAGTTTTCAAGACATTACGAGTACCGGTTGAGAAAAATCCACAAGCCAACCAGTGTCAAACACTTGTCTGTACACTTTTGTATTTTAGAATTATCGTTGTTATTGTCTAAAAATATTTCTCGTTATATTCGTTAAGGTATTCCTATAATCATTAATATCAAAATGTCATAGATCATAAAGTTTGTGTCAATGGGGAGACGCTTAAGCGCTCCCAGCGTGATGAGTGATCAGTGTATATTTATGCACTTTCTCCTATATTTTTACTTAGGCATTTCTTTACTTTATCTTGATTATTTTTATGTTTTATTTTGTTTTTATATTTTATTTATTTTTGGCTTAATTTGATTTCCGCACTTATTTTTCAGCTTTAGCGGTCTGAACGGAAACGATCATAACTGGAGTTCCGGAAATCCGTTTGAGGTTTTTTAAAAATCACCGGAAAGCTAAGAGAGAGAGCTACGACTTTCGTGTTGGAGTCGAAGTCAGATTCGGAGCCCAAAATTCCAGAATTCCGTTTGAAGTTAGTGCAATAGAATTTTATTTTAGTGTTGGGTCATGTATTAGACCTGGGTTATGTTTTCGACCCAGTTGGGTTATGACCCGAATTTGCTTTATTTTTAAAGGAAAAATACTCGTGTTACTGTTCACCTAGTTACATTTTCACGAAAAATACATTCGGAGCTTTGAGAGAACCATGGAGAGCTAATTCCTTAGAGTCATTCTGCTGTAATCGCGTTCCAACGCTTTGAGGTATTTACTTTATCAATCTAATTCGTTTCTCTGTAAACACTATTCTATGAATTGCTTTCGCTTAATCTTTTAGTTTATAGAATTGTTTTGATTAAATTCGTATGATTTCATCCTTAGCTTTTATTCGTTGTTACGTCGCTTTGTCATTAATTCGCGTTTATAATTCGTGTTTGCTTAATTCACGAAAACTTAATCCGTTTGCTTAATTTGAAATATAGGATTGTTAATCTAGTTTATGTCTTTTGCGCTTGTTAATTGACATAGGAATCGAATAGAGATCGAAATCGTTTAGGAAATTCGTAAGGTAGAAACCCGTGATAAGCCGGAACCTAAAATAGTAGATTGACTTATTTTGATAATCAATTATTTTAACTGCTCAATTGTATTTTCTTTATTTATTCGATCAGAAACCAAACCAACTCCCACTCAATTTCGAATTTCGTAGATTAATCACATAAAAGAATCCTTGAGACGATATCCGAGTTGAATTGTCGCTGTATTACGTTTTCATCAAAAACACTCGTTTTGATCCGCGCGCGACAACTGATCAATGAGCTAGGTCCTCCACGACGGAGAGATGGATTGGGCCGACCCCGTGTTATGAGCGGGACAGAGCAATATATATATATATATATATATATATATATATATATATATATATATATATATATATATATATATATATATATATATATATATATATTATATATATATATATATATATATATATATATATATATATATATATATAGTATATATATATATATATATATATATATATATATTTATATATATATATATATATATATATATATATATATATATATATATATATAAGAATCTTAATCGGTTGAGTAAGTAAATAAAATAATTAATTATATTTAATAATTAATTATTTAATTGAATATGTGCTTAAATATAAGTGGATGTAAAGATAATCCATTTCGAAATAATGAGAATTCTAAATGATTATCATTCTATATATAGGCTATGATCTCAAATATATCATCCTATAAGAAGATTATCTCTTTTTATCCCCATTCGAAGAGTTTTCAAGACATTACGAGTACCGGTTGAGAAAAATCCACAAGCCAACCAGTGTCAAACACTTGTCTGTACACTTTTGTATTTTAGAATTATCGTTGTTATTGTCTAAAAATCTTTCTCATTATATTCGTTAAGGTATTCCTATAATCATTAATATCAAAATGTCATAGATCCTAAAGTTTGTGTCAATGGGGAGACGCTTAAGCGCTCCCAGCGTGATGAGTGATCAGTGTATATTTATGCACTTTCTCCTATATGTTTACTTAGGCATTTCTTTACTTTATCTTGATTATTTTTATGTTTTATTTTGTTTTTATATTTTATTTTATTTTTGGCTTAATTTGATTTCCGCACTTATTTTTCAGCTTTAGCAGTCTGAACGGACACGATCATAACTGGAGTTCCGGAAATTCGTTTGAGGTTTTCTAAAAATCACCGGAAAGCTAAGAGAGAGAGCTACGACTTTCGTGTTGGAGTCGAAGTCAGATTCGGAGCCCAAAATTCCAGAATTCCGTTTGAAGTTACTGCATTAGAATTTTATTTTAGCGTTGGGTCATGTATTGGGCCTGGGTTATGTTTTCGACCCAGTTGGGTTATGACCCGAATTTGCTTTATTTTTAAAGGAAAAATACTCGTGTTACTGTTCACCTAGTTACATTTTCACGAAAAATACATTTGGAGCTTTGAGAGAACCATGGAGAGCTAATTCCTTAGAGTCATTCTGCTGTAATCGCGTTCCAACGCTTTGAGGTTTTTACTTTATCAATCTAATTCGTTTCTCTGTAAACACTATTCTATGAATTGCTTTCGCTTAATATTTTAGTTTATAGAATTGTTTTGGTTAAATTCGTATGATTGCATCCTTAGCTTTTATTCGTTGTTACGTCGCTTTGTCGTTAATTCGCGTTTATAATTTGTGTTTGCTTAATTCACGAAAACTAAATCCGTTTGCTTAATTTGAAATATAGGATTGTTAATCTAGTTTATGTCTTTTGCGCTTGTTAATTGACATAGGAATCGAATAGAGATCGAAATCGTTTAGGAAATTGGTAAGGTAGAAACCCGTGATAAGCCGGAACCGAAAATAGTAGATTGACTTATTTTGATAATCAATTATTTTAACCGCTCAATTGTATTTTCTTTATTTATTCGATCAGAAACCAAACCAACTCCCACTCAATTTCGAATTTCGTAGATTAATCACATAAAAGAATCCTTGAGACGATATCCGAGTTGAATTGTCGCTGTATTACGTTTTCATCAAAAACACTCGTTTTGATCCGCGCGCGACAACTGATCAATGAGCTAGGTCCTCCACGACGGAGAGATGGATTGGGCCGACCCCGTGTTATGAGCGGGACAGAGCAATATATATATATATATATATATATATATATATATATATATATATATATATATATATATATATATATATATATATATATATATATATATATATATATATATATATATATATATATATATATATATATATATATATATATATATATATATATATATATATATATATATATATATATATATATATATATATATATATATATATATATATATATATATATATATATATATATATATATATATATATATATATATATATATATATATATATATATATATATATATATATATATATATATATATATATATATATATATATATATATATATATATATATTATATATATATATATATATATATATATATATATATATATATATATATATATATATATATATATATATATATATATATATATATATATATATATATATATATTATATATATATATATATATATATATATATATATATATATATATATATATATATATATATATATATATATATATATATATATTATATATATATATATATATATATATATATATATATATATATATATATATATATATATATATATATAAGAATCTTAATCGGTTGAGTAAGTAAATAAAATAATTAATTATATTTAATAATTAATTATTTAATTGAATATGTGCTTAAATATAAGTGGATGTCAAGATAATCCATTTCGAAATAATGAGAATTCTAAATGTAAATGATTATCATTCTATATAAAGGCTATGATCTCAAATATATCATCCTACAAGAAGATTATCTCTTTTTATCCCCATTCGAAGAGTTTTCAAGACATTACTAGTTTCGGTTGAGAAAAATCCACAAGCCAACCAGTGTCAAACACTTGTCTGTACACTTTTGTATTTTAGAATTATCGTTGTTATTGTCTAAAAATCTTTCTCATTATATTCGTTAAGGTATTCCTATAATCATTAATATCAAAATGTCATAGATCCTAAAGTTTGTGTCAATGGGGAGACGCTTAAGCGCTCCCAGAGTGATGAGTGATTAGTGTATATTTATGCACTTTCTCCTATATTTTTACTTAGGCATTTCTTTACTTTATCTTGATTATTTTTATGTTTTATTTTGTTTTTATATTTTATTTTATTTTTGGCTTAATTTGATTTCCGCACTTATTTTTCAGCTTTAGCGGTCTGCACGGAAACGATCATAACTGGAGTTCCGGAAATCCGTTTGAGGCGTTCTAAAAATCACCGGAAAGCTAAGAGAGAGAGCTACGACTTTCGTGTTGGAGTCGAAGTCAAATTCGGAGCCCAAAATTCCAGAATTCCGTTTGAAATTACTGCATTAGAATTTTATTTTAGTGTTGGGTCATGTATTAGACCTGGGTTATGTTTTCGACCCAGTTGGGTTATGACCCGAATTTGCTTTCTTTTTAAAGGAAAAATACTCGTGTTACTGTTCACCTAGTTACATTTTCACGAAAAATACATTCGAAGCTTTGAGAGAACCATGGAGAGCTAATTCCTTAGAGTCATTCTGCTGTAATCGCGTTCCAACGCTTTGAGGTTTTTACTTTATCAATCTAATTCGTTTCTCTTTAAACACTATTCTATGAATTGCTTTCGCTTAATCTGTTAGTTTATAGAATTGTTTTGATTAAATTCGTATGATTGCATTCTTAGCTTTTATTCGTTGTAACGTCGCTTTGTCGTTAATTCGCGTTTATAATTCGTGTTTGCTTAATTCACGAAAACTTAATCCGTTTGCTTAATTTGAAATATAGGATTGTTAATCTAGTTTATGTATTTTGCGCTTGTTAATTGACATAGGAATCGAATAGAGATCGAAATTGTTTAGGAAATTGGTAAGGTAGAAACCCGTGATAAGCCGGAACCGAAAACAGTAGATTGACTTATTTTGATAATCACTTATTTTAACCGCTCAATTGTATTTTCTTTATTTATCCGATCAGAAACCAAACCAACTCCCCCTTAATTTCGAATTTCGTAGATTAATCACATAAAAGAATCCTTGAGACGATATCCGAGTTGAATTGTCGCTGTATTACGTTTTCATCAAAAACACTCGTTTTGATCCGCGCGCGACAACAGATCAATGAGCTAGGTCCTCCACGAAGGAGAGATGGATTGGGGCGACCCCGTGTTATGAGCGGGACAGAGCAATATATATATATATATATATATATATATATATATATATATATATATATATATATATATATATATATATATATATATATATATATATATATATATATATATATATATATATATATATATATATATATATATATATATATATATATATATATATATATATATATATATATATATATATATATATATATATATATATATATATATATATATATATATATATATATATATATATATATATATATATATATATATATATAAGAATCTTAATCGGTTGAGTAAGTAAATAAGATAATTAATTATATTTAATAATTATATATTTAATTGAATATGTGCTTAAATATAATTGGATGTCAAGATAATCCATTTCGAAATAATGAGAATTCTAAATGATTATCATTCTATATATAGGCTATGATCTCAAATATATCATCCTATAAGAAGATTATCTCTTTTTATCCCCATTCGAAGAGTTTTCAAGACATTACGAGTTTCGGTTGAGAAAAATCCACAAGCCAACCAGTGTCAAACACTTGTCTGTACACTTTTGTATTTTAGAATTATCGTTGTTATTGTCTAAAAATCTTTCTCATTATATTCGTTAAGGTATTCCTATAATCTTTAATATCAAAATGTCATAGATCCTAAAGTTTGTGTCAATGGGGAGACGCTTAAGCGCTCCCAGCGTGATGAGTGATCAGTGTATACTTATGCACTTTCTCCTATATTTTTACTTAGGCATTTCTTTACTTTATCTTGATTATTTTTATGTTTTATTTTGTTTTTATATTTTATTTTATTTTTGGCTTAATTTGATTTCCGCACTTATTTTTCAGCTTTAGCGGTCTGCACGGAAACGATCATAACTGGAGTTCCGGAAATCCGTTTGAGGCGTTCTAAAAATCACCCGAAAGCTAAGAGAGAGAGCTACGACTTTCGTGTTGGAGTCGAAGTCAGATTCGGATCCCAAAATTCCAGAATTCCGTTTGAAGTTACTGCATTAGAATTTTATTTTAGTGTTGGGTCATGTATTAGACCTGGGTTATGTTTTCGACCCAGTTGGGTTATGACCCGAATTTGCTTTCTTTTTAAAGGAAAAATACTCGTGTTACTGTTCACCTAGTTACATTTTCACGAAAAATACATTCGGAGCTTTGAGAGAACCATGGAGAGCTAATTCCTTAGAGTCATTCTGCTGTAATCGCGTTCCAACGCTTTGAGGTTTTTACTTTATCAATCTAATTCGTTTCTCTTTAAACACTATTCTATGAATTGCTTTCGCTTAATCTATTAGTTTATAGAATTGTTTTGATTAAATTCGTATGATTGCATCCTTAGCTTTTATTTGTCGTTACGTCGCTTTGTTGTTAATTCGCGTTTATAATTCGTGTTTGCTTAATTCACGAAAACTTAATCCGTTTGCTTAATTTGGAATATAGGATTGTTAATCTAGTTTATGTCTTTTGCGATTGTTAATTGACGTAGGAATCGAATAGAGATCGAAATCGCTTAGGAAATTGGTAAGGTAGAAACCCGTGATAAGCCGGAACCGAAAACAGTTAATTGACTTATTTTGATAATCACTTATTTTAACCGCTTAATTGCAATTTCTTTATTTATCCGATCAGAAACTCAACCAACTCCCCCTCCATTTTGAATTTGGTATATTAATCACATAAAAGAATCCTTGAGACGATATCCGAGTTGAATTGTCGTTGTATTACGTTTTCATCAAAAACACTCGTTTTGATCCGCGCGCGACAACTGATCAATGAGCTAGGCCCTCCACGATGGAGAGATGGATTGGGCCGACCCCGTGTGATGAGCGGGACAGAGCAATATATATATTTTTATGTTTTATTTTGTTTTTATATTTTATTTTATTTTTGGCTTAATTTGATTTCAGCACTTATTTTTCAGCTTTAGCAGTCTGCACAGAAACGATCATAACTGGAGTTCCAGAAATCCGTTTGAGGCGTTCTAAAAATCGCCGGAAAGCTAAGAGAGAGAGCTACGACTTTCGTGTTGGGGTCAAAGTCCGATTCGGAGCCCAAAATTCCAGAATTCCATTTGAAGTTACTGCATTAGAATTTTATTTTAGTGTTGGGTCATGTATTGGGCCTGGGTTATGTTTTCGACCCAGTTGGGTTATGACCCGAATTTGCTTTCTTTTTAAAGGAAAAATACTCGTGTTACTGTTCACCTAGTTACATTTTCAAGAAAAATACATTCGGAGCTTTGAGAGTACCATGGAGAGCTAATTCCTTAGAGTCATTCTGCTGTAATCGCGTTCCAACGCTTTGAGGTTTTTACTTTATCAATCTAATTTGTTTCTCTTTAAACACTATTCTATGAATTGCTTTTGCTTAATTTGTTAGTTTATAGACATGTTTTGATTAAATTCGTATGATTTCATCCTTAGCTTTTATTTGTCGTTACGTCGCTTTGTCGTTAATTCGCGTTTATAATTCGTGTTTGCTTAATTCACGAAAACTTAATCCGTTTGCTTAATTTGGAATATAGGATTGTTAATCTAATTTATGTCTTTTGCGCTTGTTAATTGACGTAGGAATCGAATAGAGATCGAAATCGCTTAGGAAATTGGTAAGGTAGAAACCCGTGATAAGCCGGAACCGAAAACAGTAGATTGACTTATTTTCATAATCACTTATTTTAACCGCTTAATTGCATTTTCTTTATTTATCTGATCAGAAACTCAACCAACTCCCCCTCCATTTCGAATTTGGTATATTAATCACATAAAAGAATCCTTGACACGATATCCGAGTTGAATTGTCGCTGTATTACGTTTTCATCAAAAACACTGGTTTTGATCCGTGCGCGACAACTGATCAATGAGCTAGGCCCTCCACGACGGAGAGATGGATTGGGCCGACCCCGTGTGATGAGCGGGACAGAGCAATATATATATAAGAATCTTAATCGGTTGAGTAAGTAAATAAAATAATTAATTATATTTAATAATTAATTATTTAATTGAATATGTGCTTAAATATAAGTGGATGTCAAGATAATCCATTTCGAAATAATGAGAATTCTAAATGATTATCATTCTATATATAGGCTATGATCTCAAATATATCATCCTATAAGAAGATTATCTCTTTTTATCCCCATTCGAAGAGTTTTCAAGACATTACGAGTATCGGTTGAGAAAAATCCACAAACCAACCAGTGTCAAACACTTGTCTGTACAGTTTTGTATTTTAGAATTATCTTTGTCATTGTCTAAACATCTTTCTCATTATATTCGTTAAGGTATTCCTATAATCATTAATATCAAAATGTCATAGATCCTAAGGTTTGTGTCAATGGGGAGACGCTTAAGCGCTCCCAGCGTGTTTAGTGATCAGTGCATATTTATTCACTTTCTCCTATATTTTTACTTGGGCATTTCTTTAATTTATCTTGATTATTTTTATGTTTTATTTTGTTTTTATATTTTATTTTATTTATGGGTTAATTTGATTTCCGCACTTATTTTTCAGCTTTAGTAGTCTGCACGGAAACGATCATAACTGGAGTTCTGGAAATCCGTTTTAGGCGTTCTAAAAATCGCCGGAAAGCTAAGAGAGAGCGCTACGACTATCGTGTTGGAGTCGAAGTCAGATTCGGAGCCCAAAATTCCAGAATTCCGTTTGAAGTTACTGCATTAGAATTTTATTTTAGTGTTGGGTAATGTATTGGACCTGGGTTATGTTTTCGACCCAGTTGGGTTATGACCCGAATTTGCTTTCTTTTTAAAGGAAAAATACTCGTGTTATTGTTCACCTAGTTACATTTTCACAAAAAATACATTCGGAGCTTTGAGAGAACCATGGAGAGCTAATTCCTTAGAGTCATTCTGCTGTAATCGCGTTTCAACGCTTTGAGGATTTTACTTTATCAATCTAATTCGGTTCTCTTTAAACACTATTCTATGAAGTACTTTTGCTTAATTTGTTAGTTTATATAATTGTTTTGATTAAATTCGTATGATTGCATCCTTAGCTATTATTCGTCGTTACGTCGCTTTGTCGTTAATTCGCGTTTATAATTCGTGTTTGCTTAATTCACGAAAACTTAATCCGTTTGCTTAATTTGGAATATAGGACTGTTAATCTATTTTATGTCTTTTGCGCTTGTTAATTAACATAGGAATCTAATAGAGATCGAAATCGCTTAGTGTCGCTACTGCGAAAATCGGCGCCGGCTGAACAGAAGAGTCGCCACCGTGCGTTATTTATCCCACGGGAGGGAAAGGAAACGCTCAGAGTAAACCTCGCACAACACGGGAAAGGTATGGTCGTCGCAACCAAAACCTGGATTCGGGAGTCGGTTACGCAAGGGGAAGGTATTAGCACCCCTCACGTCCGTCGTACTCGACGGGATCCACGCTTGTTTTTGGGTATGGATTGCACTTCTATCTAAACTACAGGATGAGGCTTGAAAAGAAAAGAAAACATGACTCGACAAAGCATCGCACTTTATGCCTACGTATTCCCGTCTGGAACGAGAAATCAGAGTCAACGTAGTTCGCCTACCTACGGGAAATGAAGGGAAGGTTGCTCGCTAGGATATCGCATCCTATGCCTACGTACTTCCACACGGCATGGAAGGTCAGAGCAAACGTAGTTCGGGCTACGCGCGACACAAGTCTGTTTTGATTGCTTTTATTCCTTCTGAAAAAAGGTTTTTCTGATTAGCAGTCCAAGCGGACAAAAATGACGTTTTGATGAGTTCACATTCTTTTACGAAAGAAGTGTCTTTTATTGTGTTTGAAATCTTATTGTGTTTTTCTGTTTGTTTTGAGAAAGAAGAGACAGAACTCTAACCTACGGTTGCGAAGGGAATCAAACTAACCTAATGTTATCATGCATGGGTTAAGACCTAGTGTCTATCATGCTCCTCTCCTGCACAGAGAGAAACAGAGATCCTAAGGGAATAGACGGAAACAGAAACAATAGCAATTACATAGTAAAGCAGGAAAATGCATGGATGCTACAATACAAGCGAGGCAAGGGAGTCCCACTCAACCTCGAACCTAGAAAACAATAGGCAAAAGTGAACAGGATTCACTTTCAACCGTACAAGTTAACAGCAAACAATACAGTCCAGAAAACCAATCAATACATCAGAAATGAATAACAACTAAAATAAACAGCCACAGCAGCTCTGCATCAACACCTATCTTCAAGTCATCTCCAATCAGCTACAAGCTCCAGCAAGCATCAATCTCCATCTCTATAGCCTTCAAGCAAGGTCTTTGTCATCAATCTTCAGTCTACAATGGCTTTTCTTCAAGTCTCAAACCTCCAGGATGAGGGATCAACCACAAGAGTGAATTGGGTGTTAAGCAATTAGTTGACTACCAAGGGTGGCAAACAAACTGCTACTAACACATAAGATATTTTCTCTCAAGAGTTCTATCCCTTAGACAGTAGCACCAAGCCTTCCAAGGGAAGGGGGTGAATGTCTTAGAGAGACTCTGCATCACAGAGAAGAATGGAGGCAGTCAAGACCTTCCATGTTTGAGAACCAAGTTGACTACTCTAGGGCTCTGCCTAATTCCTAGATACTACCAACTTCAACAGCTGCCAGCACAGAATCTCCTCATCAACTCTGGAAGTTGGTCTTCAGTCTCTGATCTTCAAATGGGCTTCATCATCTCAGGTCTTCAGCTCTCCCAATCCCCAAGCAATCCCAATACCCACACAGACAAATTATAATCCCCAGAGAGGGCACACCACACTAGTCAAACAAATACAGACAATACTAATAGCAGTAGGGGAATCCTAACATTTTCTAAGGGATCTAATAACTACCCCTAATCCCTATAGTCCCATACCCCAAAAATTCAAGCTCTAACTCCTAAGGGAAATGGACTTATTCACCTATATTATCACCTAAACCCTAATTTTGGTCATGCTATTCACATCTAATCAAATCACCTAAAATTAATTTCTAAAATTGTGAACTAAATCCTATATATAAGATACATGTCTAACCTAATCAACCTAAAAAGAAGGGATTAAAAATACTAAAGCATCTATTAGAACAAAAATCATCAAATTTAAGCATCAAACTAAACTTAACAAAATACTATTTACAAGAAAAAATGCATGAAAAATATTAAAACAAAATAAAATGCCATTTTTATTTTTTCATATTTTTCTAGACAGAATTATTGACCTAGAGAAAAAAGAACCAATTAAAACTAAGCTATTTTCAATTTTTTATGATTTTTTAAAGATGACAAAAATATTAAAGGAATTAAAAAACACAAAATAGAAATAAAAGGGGAGGGGGTGCTACCAGCAACTCGCTCAGTTGAAATCTCCATTGGGCCATGAAACCAGGGGTGTGAATAACAATTCTATTAGGCCCAGCGCGCTCAGAAAAACCAAATGAAAAATACCAGAAAAAAGGATAAAACCTCGGTGTGGATAGCAGCAATATCATGTGTATTCTTTGGGCTTATCAAGAGGGGGGTGGGGATAGAAATGTAAGTCCAAGGCCCACGCTGATGCATAAGTGAAACGCATCGTTTCACTTGGGATATTTCCCTCCGTGTTCATCTTCAAATCTGCACCGTTGGATGAGGCTAATGGGTCAAACTTTAAAAACAATCCAACATCCCTGGGTCATCGTCCCCAACGAGGAGCTAGGGTTTTCAGAAATTCTTCTCCCATGCACAAACTTCCACTGATCAGTTCTCCCTCCTCACTCAACCAAACGCCACGACCTTAAAACCAAAACTGCTCTACTTTTCACCCTCTGCAAGATCCTAGCCCTAGATTTTGCTGAATCTCATTGCATAATCGAGCTCGATAGCTGGAAGATCATGGTACCACTGATTTGCACCTGATGTGCATGATGATGGTTCTTGCCCAAACTACCCTAGAATGATCTACAGGTTATGGTGAGTATTCTGAGCCAAAGATCTAACATTATCTTGCCATAATTCAGGAGTTGTTAATCATCAAAGTTTCATCACCATTAATCCAATTGTCTCTAATGGCCATAACAGATGGGGTAAATGCTCCTCTACCTAACCCTAACAATCTTATACCAATAATCTAACCTAGCAACACCAAGTTATGGAGATATGAAAGAAAACACCAACCTGCTATTCTTGCTGAAACAGATGAGAAGGAGCTCGATTCAACACTTGTAAGCTTTCCCCAATGATCTTTAGATGATGCTAGGGTTTCTGTTTGCAAAAAGTAGGGAGCAAAATGCTTGTGGTGATGGCTACAATTCTGATATGGATTCTTGCAATTCCAACTCTAACTCTTCAATCTTCCATTGTTGGACCTCTGACCTTGCTTGTTCCCACTCACAAACTTCAATGGATGATGGATGAAGAAAAGAAATGATCAGAAATGGTGTAGATTGAAGATTCTTACACTTTCTTACAATGGAAGCAATCTCTTAATTCTCTCTATTCTCTCCCTCTTTTCACCAACCTCTTGCACAAAAGGTTTCATTTCATTATATAGATGATGATTAACAGATTGAGAAGTTTCTAGATTGATCCTAGAGGATTCTAGAAAGTTGTGGAAAATTCATGAACTTCTCATGCTTGCACCTTTGTAAACTTGTGTTAAAATCTCCTAGAGGACATGTTGAATATCTCTTATCTCATGCTTGCACCTTTGTAAACTTGTGTTAAAATCTCCTTTCATGAGATATTGTAGGTGCATGTGAAAAAAACCAAGCCTTTCCTTGCCTTGTGTTGAGTTTTACCAAGTTGCCTTATGATGCAAGAAACAATATTGCAAAGCAAGTCCAATTTTTAAACCCTAACTCAAAAAAGTGGCTGAACCAATGTCTTTAAAATGATGTTTGGAATCAATTTGGTATATTGGATGACCCATATTGGATTTGTAGATCTCTCAAACCAATTTTTCATTTCAACTTTTTCAACTTATATGCCTTTTTAGGTCATTTTTCACCAACTTTGGTCAAGTCTCATTCCATGCATTTACAAACTTCCATGACTTCTTTTCTAGACTTAAAATGGCATTTTGAGTAACTTTGATGTTGTGAAGTTTTTCATTTGAAGCTTCCTTGTATGAGTTTTAGGCATAAGCTAAGAATGACCTGTAATCCTCAAATGACCAAAATACCCTTTGCTTGCCAAGGCCATAAGTAGAGTTCCACAAATCATATGAAGGAATACTATACAATTCTAGAAAGCTAAGACAATGAGGAACAACTCTTATGTTGACCAGAAATTCATTTGAAATTTCCTTGAGGGGCAAAAATAGCTTGGAAGTCAAGTCACTTTCACAGACAAAATTTTAGATACCTCAGATGACCTGTAACTTTCAAGGACCATAACTTGAGTTCTATAAATCTCCTTAGTGTCTTCCACCACTAAAATTAAAGGTCTTGAGATCCTCTACAAGTTTCATATTGGCCAAGGATCCATTTGAAGCTTTCATTTTGACTTATCTTGCTTGGAAATTTGACCTAAATTAGGGGATTTTACACAGAAACCCTAATTTAGAAACTCCTCTTCTCCTTGATTTCTCTTGAATTCTTCTTGGCATATCACCATATCCTCTTCTACATGTCAAATGATGAACCCCACATCTCTCCAATAGACCTTAATGCCTTTTAATCAGTCAATTGACCTAGAGTTGACCTAGAGTTGACCACAGATGAAACCCTAGTTGACTGTCTTCAACTGCAATTCTTGTGATCACACCAAGGACTTGTCTTCTTCTTCAAATGACTTTCTAAGTCTCCCATGATGTCCAGATACTCTCCATGCTCAGCCCACAGCTCACAATTTCTTTGTTGACCCTAAGATACCCTCAGATAGGAGATGGATGCACTGCTTGATCCATTGACTTTCCAGCTTTCAAATTATTTCTGATGACTTGAATGGGATTGAATTAGAATAATAACCTCTTGATACGCTCATAGAGATGAGAATAATGATTGGTCCCTGTTGGATGATTTGCTATGATATGCTATGCAGATGATTAGACTATGTACATGCAAATGTTAATGATATTGAAACATAAACCAAGTGAATAAGGTTGAGCAAATTTTAGGGTACAACATTTAGGAAATCGGTAAGGTAGAAACCCGTGATAAGTCGAAACCGAAAACAGTAGATTGACTTATTTTGATAATCACTTATTTTAACCGCTTAATTGCATTTTCTTTATTTATCCGATCAGAAACCCAACCAACTCCCCCTCCATTTTGAATTTGGTATATTAATCACATAAAAGAATCCTTGAGACGATATCCGAGTTGAATTGTCGTTGTATTACGTTTTCATCAAAAACACTCGTTTTGATCCGCGCGCGACAACTGATCAATGAGCTAGGCCCTCCACGACATAGTGATGGATTGGGCCGACCCCGTGTGATGAGCGGGACAGAAGAGTCGCCACCGTGCGTTATTTATCCCACGGGAGGGAAAGGAAACGCTCAGAGTAAACCTCGCACAACACGGGAAAGGTATGGTCGTCGCAACCAAAACCTGGATTCGGGAGTCGGTTACGCAAGGGGAAGGTATTAGCACCCCTCACGTCCGTCGTACTCGACGGGATCCACGCTTGTTTTTGGGTATGGATTGCACTTCTATCTAAACTACAGGATGAGGCTTGAAAAGAAAAGAAAACATGACTCGGCAAAGCATCGCACTTTATGCCTACGTATTCCCGTCTGGAACGAGAAATCAGAGTCAACGTAGTTCGCCTACCTACGGGAAAGGAGGGGAAGGTTGCTCACTAGGATATCACATCCTATGCCTACGTACTTCCACACGGCATGGAAGATCAGAGCAAACGTAGTTCGGGCTACGCGCGACACAAGTCTGTTTTGATTGCTTTTATTCCTTCTGAAAAAAGGTTTTTCTGATTAGCAGTCCAAGCGGACAAAAATGACGTTTTGATGAGTTCACATTCTTTTACGAAAGAAGTGTCTTTTATTGTGTTTGAAATCTTATTGTGTTTTTCTGTTTGTTTTGAGAAAGAAGAGACAGAACTCTAACCTACGGTTGCAAAGGGAATCAAACTAACCTAATGTTATCATGCATGGGTTAAGACCTAGTGTCTATCATGCTCCTCTCCTGCACAGAGAGAAACAGAGATCCTAAGGGAATAGACGGAAACAGAAACAATAACAATTACATAGTAAAGCAGGAAAATGCATGGATGCTACAATACAAGCGAGGCAAGGGAGTCCCACTCAACCTCGAACCTAGAAAACAATAGGCAAAAGTGAACAGGATTCACTTTCAACCCTACAAGTTAACAGCAAACAATACAGTCCATAAAACCAATCAATACATCAGAAATGAATAACAACTAAAATAAACAGCCACAGCAGCTCTGCATCAACACCTATCTTCAAGTCATCTCCAATCAGCTACAAGCTCCAGCAAGCATCAATCTCCATCTCTATAGCCTTCAAGCAAGGTCTTTGTCATCAATCTTCAGTCTACAATGGCTTTTCTTCAAGTCTCAAACCTCCAGGATGAGGGATCAACCACAAGAGTGAATTGGGTGTTAAGCAATTAGTTGACTACCAAGGGTGGCAAACAAACTGCTACTAACACATAAGATATTTTCTCTCAAGAGTTCTATCCCTTAGACAGTAGCACCAAGCCTTCCAAGGGAAGGGGGTGAATGTCTTAGAGAGACTCTGCATCACAGAGAAGAATGGAGGCAGTCAAGACCTTCCATGTTTGAGAACCAAGTTGACTACTCTAGGGCTCTGCCTAATTCCTAGATATTACCAACTTCAACAGCTGCCAGCACAGAATCTCCTCATCAACTCTGGAAGTTGGTCTTCAGTCTCTGATCTTCAAATGGGCTTCATCATCTCAGGTCTTCAGCTCTCCCAATCCCCAAGCAATCCCAATACCCACACAGACAAATTATAATCCCCAAAGAGGGCACACCACACTAGTCAAACAAATACAGACAATACTAATAGCAGTAGGGGAATCCTAACATTTTCTAAGGGATCTAATAACTACCCCTAATCCCTATAGTCCCATACCCCAAAAATTCAAGCTCTAACTCCTAAGGGAAATGGACTTATTCACCTATATTATCACCTAAACCCTAATTTTGGTCATGCTATTCACATCTAATCAAATCACCTAAAATTAATTTCTAAAATTGTGAACTAAATCCTATATATAAGATACATGTCTAACCTAATCAACCTAAAAAGAAGGGATTAAAAATACTAAAGCATCTATTAGAACAAAAATCATCAAATTTAAGCATCAAACTAAACTTAACAAAATACTATTTACAAGAAAAAATGCATGAAAAATATTAAAACAAAATAAAATGCCATTTTTATTTTTTCATATTTTTCTAGACAGAATTATTGACCTAGAGAAAAAAGAACCAATTAAAACTAAGCTATTTTCAATTTTTTATGATTTTTTAAAGATGACAAAAATATTAAAGGAATTAAAAAACACAAAATAGAAATAAAAGGGGAGGGGGTGCTACCAGCAACTCGCTCAGTTGAAATCTCCATTGGGCCATGAAACCAGGGGTGTGAATAACAATTCTATTAGGCCCAGCGCGCTCAGAAAAACCAAATGAAAAATACCAGAAAAAAGGATAAAACCTCGGTGTGGATAGCAGCAATATCATGTGTATTCTTTGGGCTTATCAAGAAGGGGGTGGGGATAGAAATGTAAGTCCAAGGCCCACGCTGATGCATAAGTGAAACGCATCGTTTCACTTGGGAGATTTCCCTCCGTGTTCATCTTCAAATCTGCACTGTTGGATGAGGCTAATGGGTCAAACTTTAAAAACAATCCAACGTCCCTGGGTCATCGTCCCCAACGAGGAGCTAGGGTTTTCAGAAATTCTTCTCCCATGCACAAACTTCCACTGATCAGTTCTCCCTCCTCACTCAACCAAACGCCACGACCTTAAAACCAAAACTGCTCTACTCTTCACCCTCTACAAGATTCTAGCCCTAGATTTTGCTGAATCTCATTGCATAATCGAGCTCGATAGCTGGAAGATCATGGTACCACTTATTTGCACCTGATGTGCATGATGATGGTTCTTGCCCAAACTACCCTAGAATGATCTACAGGTTATGGTGAGTATTCTGAGCCAAAGATCTAACATTATCTTGCCATAATTCAGGAGTTGTTGATCATCAAAGTTTCATCACCATTAATCCAATTGTCTCTAATGGCCATAACAGATGGGGTAAATGCTCCTCTACCTAACCCTAACAATCTTATACCAATAATCTAACCTAGCAATACCAAGTTATGGAGATATGAAAGAAAACACCAACCTGTTATTCTTGCTGAAACAGATGAGAAGGAGCTCGATTCAACACTTGTAAGCTTTCCCCAATGATCTTTAGATGATGCTAGGGTTTCTGTTTGCAAAAAGTAGGGAGCAAAATGCTTGTGGTGATGGCTACAATTCTGATATGGATTCTTGCAATGCCAACTCTAACTCTTCAATCTTCCATTGTTGGACCTCTGACCTTGCTTGTTCCCACTCACAAACTTCAATGGATGATGGATGAAGAAAAGAAATGATCAGAAATGGTGTAGATTGAAGATTCTTACACTTTCTTACAATGGAAGCAATCTCTTAATTCTCTCTATTCTCTCCCTCTTTTCACCAACCTCTTGCACAAAAGGTTTCATTTCATTATATAGATGATGATTAACAGATTGAGAAGTTTCTATATTGAACCTAGAGGATTCTAGAAAGTTGTGGAAAATTCATGAACTTCTCATGCTTGCACCTTTGTAAACTTGTGTTAAAATCTCCGAGAGGACATGTTGAATATCTCTTATCTCATGCTTGCACCTTTGTAAACTTGTGTTAAAATCTCATTTCATGAGATATTGTAGGTGTATGTGAAAAAAACCAAGCCTTTCCTTGCCTTGTGTTGAGTTTTGCCAAGTTGCCTTATGATGCAAGAAACAATATTACAAAGCAAGTCCAATTTTTAAACCCTAACTCAAAAAAGTGGCTGAACCAATGTCTTTAAAATGATGTTTGGAATCAATTTGGTATATTGGATGACCCATATTGGATTTGTAGATCTCTCAAACCAATTTTCATTTCAACTTTTTCAACTTATATGCCTTTTTTAGGTCATTTTTCACCAACTTTGGTCAAGTCTCATTCCATGCATTTACAAACTTCCATGACTTCTTTTCTAGACTTAAAATGGAATTTTGAGTAACTTTTATGTTGTGAAGTTTTTCATTTGAAGCTTCCTTGTATGAGTTTTAGGCATAAGCTAAGAATGACCTGTAATCCTCAAATGACCAAAATACCCTTTGCTTGCCAAGGCCATAAGTAGAGTTCCACAAATCATATGAAGGAATACTATACAATTCTAGAAATCTAAGACAATGAGGAACAACTCTTATGTTGACCAGAAATTCATTTGAAATCTCCTTGAGGGGCAAAAATAGCTTGGAAGTCAAGTCACTTTCACAGACAAAATTTTAGATACCTCAGATGACCTGTAACTTGCAAGGACCATAACTTGAGTTCTATAAATCTCCTTAGTGTCTTCCACCACTCAAATTAAAGGTCTTGAGATCCTCTACAAGTTTCATGTTGGCCAAGGATCCATTTGAAGCTTTCATTTTGACTTATCTTGCTTGGAAATTTGACCTAAATTAGGGGATTTTACACAGAAACCCTAATTTAGAAACTCCTCTTCTCCTTGATTTCTCTTGAATTCTTCTTGGCATATCACCATATCCTCTTCTACATGTCAAATTATGAACCCCACATCTCTCCAATAGACCTTAATGCCTTTTAATCAGTCAATTGACCTAGAGTTGACCTAGAGTTGACCACAGATGAAACCCTAGTTGACTGTCTTCAACTGCAATTCTTGTGATCACACCAAGGACTTGTCTTCTTCTTCAAATGACTTTCTAAGTCTCCCATGATGTCCAGATACTCTCCATGCTCAGCCCACAGCTCACAATTTCTTTGTTGACCCTAAGATACCCTCAGATAGGAGATGGATGCACTGCTTGATCCATTGACTTTCCAGCTTTCAAATTATTTCTGATGACTTGAATGGGATTGAATTAGAATAATAACCTCTTGATAGGCTCATAGAGATGAGAATAATGATTGGTCCCTGTTGGATGATTTGCTATGATATGCTATGCAGATGATTAGACTATGTACATGCAAATGTTAATGATATTGAAACATAAACCAAGTGAATAAGGTTGAGCAAATTTTAGGGTACAACATTTAGGAAATCGGTAAGGTAGAAACCCGTGATAAGTCGAAACCGAAAACAGTAGATTGACTTATTTTGATAATCACTTATTTTAACCGCTTAATTGCATTTTCTTTATTTATCCGATCAGAAACCCAACCAACTCCCCCTCCATTTTGAATTTGGTATATTAATCACATAAAAGAATCCTTGAGACGATATCCGAGTTGAATTGTCGTTGTATTACGTTTTCATCAAAAACACTCGTTTTGATCCGCGCGCGACAACTGATCAATGAGCTAGGCCCTCCACGACATAGTGATGGATTGGGCCGACCCCGTGTGATGAGCGGGACAGAAGAGTCGCCACCGTGCGTTATTTATCCCACGGGAGGGAAAGGAAACGCTCAGAGTAAACCTCGCACAACACGGGAAATGTATGGTCGTCGCAACCAAAACCTGGATTCGGGAGTCGGTTACGCAAGGGGAAGGTATTAGCACCCCTCACGTCCGTCGTACTCGACGGGATCCACGCTTGTTTTTGGGTATGGATTGCACTTCTATCTAAACTACAGGATGAGGCTTGAAAAGAAAAGAAAACATGACTCGGCAAAGCATCGCACTTATGCCTACGTATTCCCGTCTGGAACGAGAAATCAGAGTCAACGTAGTTCGCCTACCTACGGGAAAGGAGGGGAAGGTTGCTCACTAGGATATCGCATCCTATGCCTACGTACTTCCACACGGCATGGAAGATCAGAGCAAACGTAGTTCGGGCTACGCGCGACACAAGTCTGTTTTGATTGCTTTTATTCCTTCTGAAAAAAGGTTTTTCTGATTAGCAGTCCAAGCGGACAAAAATGACGTTTTGATGAGTTCACATTCTTTTACGAAAGAAGTGTCTTTTATTGTGTTTGAAATCTTATTGTGTTTTTCTGTTTGTTTTGAGAAAGAAGAGACAGAACTCTAACCTACGGTTGCGAAGGGAATCAAACTAACCTAATGTTATCATGCATGGGTTAAGACCTAGTGTCTATCATGCTCCTCTCCTGCACAGAGAGAAACAGAGATCCTAAGGGAATAGACGGAAACAGAAACAATAACAATTACATAGTAAAGCAGGAAAATGCATGGATGCTACAATACAAGCGAGGCAAGGGAGTCCCACTCAACCTCGAACCTAGAAAACAATAGGCAAAAGTGAACAGGATTCACTTTCAACCCTACAAGTTAACAGCAAACAATACAGTCCATAAAACCAATCAATACATCAGAAATGAATAACAACTAAAATAAACAGCCACAGCAGCTCTGCATCAACACCTATCTTCAAGTCATCTCCAATCAGCTACAAGCTCCAGCAAGCATCAATCTCCATCTCTATAGCCTTCAAGCAAGGTCTTTGTCATCAATCTTCAGTCTACAATGGCTTTTCTTCAAGTCTCAAACCTCCAGGATGAGGGATCAACCACAAGAGTGAATTGGGTGTTAAGCAATTAGTTGACTACCAAGGGTGGCAAACAAACTGCTACTAACACATAAGATATTTTCTCTCAAGAGTTCTATCCCTTAGACAGTAGCACCAAGCCTTCCAAGGGAAGGGGGTGAATGTCTTAGAGAGACTCTGCATCACAGAGAAGAATGGAGGCAGTCAAGACCTTCCATGTTTGAGAACCAAGTTGACTACTCTAGGGCTCTGCCTAATTCCTAGATATTACCAACTTCAACAGCTGCCAGCACAGAATCTCCTCATCAACTCTGGAAGTTGGTCTTCAGTCTCTGATCTTCAAATGGGCTTCATCATCTCAGGTCTTCAGCTCTCCCAATCCCCAAGCAATCCCAATACCCACACAGACAAATTATAATCCCCAAAGAGGGCACACCACACTAGTCAAACAAATACAGACAATACTAATAGCAGTAGGGGAATCCTAACATTTTCTAAGGGATCTAATAACTACCCCTAATCCCTATAGTCCCATACCCCAAAAATTCAAGCTCTAACTCCTAAGGGAAATGGACTTATTCACCTATATTATCACCTAAACCCTAATTTTGGTCATGCTATTCACATCTAATCAAATCACCTAAAATTAATTTCTAAAATTGTGAACTAAATCCTATATATAAGATACATGTCTAACCTAATCAACCTAAAAAGAAGGGAATTAAAAATACTAAAGCATCTATTAGAACAAAAATCATCAAATTTAAGCATCAAACTAAACTTAACAAAATACTATTTACAAGAAAAAATGCATGAAAAATATTAAAACAAAATAAAATGCCATTTTTATTTTTTCATATTTTTCTAGACAGAATTATTGACCTAGAGAAAAAAGAACCAATTAAAACTAAGCTATTTTCAATTTTTTATGATTTTTTAAAGATGACAAAAATATTAAAGGAATTAAAAAACACAAAATAGAAATAAAAGGGGAGGGGGTGCTACCAGCAACTCGCTCAGTTGAAATCTCCATTGGGCCATGAAACCAGGGGTGTGAATAACAATTCTATTAGGCCCAGCGCGCTCAGAAAAACCAATGAAAAATACCAGAAAAAAGGATAAAACCTCGGTGTGGATAGCAGCAATATCATGTGTATTCTTTGGGCTTATCAAGAAGGGGGTGGGGATAGAAATGTAAGTCCAAGGCCCACGCTGATGCATAAGTGAAACGCATCGTTTCACTTGGGAGATTTCCCTCCGTGTTCATCTTCAAATCTGCACTGTTGGATGAGGCTAATGGGTCAAACTTTAAAAACAATCCAACGTCCCTGGGTCATCGTCCCCAACGAGGAGCTAGGTTTTCAGAAATTCTTCTCCCATGCACAAACTTCCACTGATCAGTTCTCCCTCCTCACTCAACCAAACGCCACGACCTTAAAACCAAAACTGCTCTACTCTTCACCCTCTACAAGATTCTAGCCCTAGATTTTGCTGAATCTCATTGCATAATCGAGCTCGATAGCTGGAAGATCATGGTACCACTTATTTGCACCTGATGTGCATGATGATGGTTCTTGCCCAAACTACCCTAGAATGATCTACAGGTTATGGTGAGTATTCTGAGCCAAAGATCTAACATTATCTTGCCATAATTCAGGAGTTGTTGATCATCAAAGTTTCATCACCATTAATCCAATTGTCTCTAATGGCCATAACAGATGGGGTAAATGCTCCTCTACCTAACCCTAACAATCTTATACCAATAATCTAACCTAGCAACACCAAGTTATGGAGATATGAAAGAAAACACCAACCTGCTATTCTTGCTGAAACAGATGAGAAGGAGCTCGATTCAACACTTGTAAGCTTTCCCCAATGATCTTTAGATGATGCTAGGGTTTCTGTTTGCAAAAAGTAGGGAGCAAAATGCTGTGGTGATGGCTACAATTCTGATATGGATTCTTGCAATGCCAACTCTAACTCTTCAATCTTCCATTGTTGGACCTCTGACCTTGCTTGTTCCCACTCACAAACTTCAATGGATGATGGATGAAGAAAAGAAATGATCAGAAATGGTGTAGATTGAAGATTCTTACACTTTCTTACAATGGAAGCAATCTCTTAATTCTCTCTATTCTCTCCCTCTTTTCACCAACCTCTTGCACAAAAGGTTTCATTTCATTATATAGATGATGATTAACAGATTGAGAAGTTTCTAGATTGATCCTAGAGGATTCTAGAAAGTTGTGGAAAATTCATGAACTTCTCATGCTTGCACCTTTGTAAACTTGTGTTAAAATCTCCGAGAGGACATGTTGAATATCTCTTATCTCATGCTTGCACCTTTGTAAACTTGTGTTAAAATCTCATTTCATGAGATATTGTAGGTGTATGTGAAAAAAACCAAGCCTTTCCTTGCCTTGTGTTGAGTTTTGCCAAGTTGCCTTATGATGCAAGAAACAATATTACAAAGCAAGTCCAATTTTTAAACCCTAACTCAAAAAATGGCTGAACCAATGTCTTTAAAATGATGTTTGGAATCAATTTGGTATATTGGATGACCCATATTGGATTTGTAGATCTCTCAAACCAATTTTTCATTTCAACTTTTTCAACTTATATGCCTTTTTTAGGTCATTTTTCACCAACTTTGGTCAAGTCTCATTCCATGCATTTACAAACTTCCATGACTTCTTTTCTAGACTTAAAATGGAATTTTGAGTAACTTTTATGTTGTGAAGTTTTTCATTTGAAGCTTCCTTGTATGAGTTTTAGGCATAAGCTAAGAATGACCTGTAATCCTCAAATGACCAAAATACCCTTTGCTTGCCAAGGCCATAAGTAGAGTTCCACAAATCATATGAAGGAATACTATACAATTCTAGAAATCTAAGACAATGAGGAACAACTCTTATGTTGACCAGAAATTCATTTGAAATCTCCTTGAGGGGCAAAAATAGCTTGGAAGTCAAGTCACTTTCACAGACAAAATTTTAGATACCTCAGATGACCTGTAACTTGCAAGGACCATAACTTGAGTTCTATAAATCTCCTTAGTGTCTTCCACCACTCAAATTAAAGGTCTTGAGATCCTCTACAAGTTTCATGTTGGCCAAGGATCCATTTGAAGCTTTCATTTTGACTTATCTTGCTTGGAAATTTGACCTAAATTAGGGGATTTTACACAGAAACCCTAATTTAGAAACTCCTCTTCTCCTTGATTTCTCTTGAATTCTTCTTGGCATATCACCATATCCTCTTCTACATGTCAAATTATGAACCCCACATCTCTCCAATAGACCTTAATGCCTTTTAATCAGTCAATTGACCTAGAGTTGACC
>OZ012738.1:146586735-146616552 GCA_963859935.3 Lathyrus sativus | reverse complement strand
GTTGAGTAAGTAAATAAAATAATTAATTATATTTAATAATTAATTATATAATTGAATATGTGCTTAAATATAAGTGGATGTCAAGATAATCCATTTCGAAATAATGAGAATTCTAAATGATTATCATTCTATATATAGGCTATGATCTCAAATATATCATCCTATAAGAAGATTATCTCTTTTTATCCCCATTCGAAGAGTTTTCAAGACATTACGAGTACCGGTTGAGAAAAATCCACAAGCCAACCAGTGTCAAACACTTGTCTGTACACTTTTGTATTTTAGAATTATCGTTGTCATTGTCTAAAAATCTTTCTCATTATATTCGTTAAGTTATTCCTATAATCATTAATATCAAAATGTCATAGATCATAAGGTTTGTGTCAATGGGGAGACGCTTAAGCGCTCCCAGCGTGATGAGTGATCAGTGCATATTTATGCACTTGCTCCTATATTTTTACTTAGGCATTTCTTTACTTTATCTTGATTATTTTTATGTTTTATTTTGTTTTTATACTTTCTTTTATTTATGGCTTAATTTGATTTTCGCACTTATTTTTCAGCTTTAGCAGTCTGCACGGTGTTGCACCCCAAAATTTGACCAACAATTATTTATTCATTGAGTGTTTGAAAGTGGATACCTTCATCAGAAAGTTCAAGAGATCCTCAGAGGAAGTGGATTGAAACCAGGGTTGTGTGCTTCATAGCTTGAGAGTTGTGGGTGCCCCTCAGATGATTCTGAGACTTTGAGAATGAACTTGATGTTTTGGGAAAGCCTATGAGATGTCTTGATAGCCTTCATGAAGCCCAGAGAAGTCATTATGCAAGAGTTCAGAGGATTCAACCATGAATGGTAGAATTAGGGTTTTGACTAGGTCAACCCTAGATCAGCTGAAGATTTGGGAGAGGTTGAGACCCAATCCAAGGGCCATGAGATCATGGAATGATGCATAGAGATGTTATAAAGATGATTCCTAGACCAACTCATCATGATTGAGGAGTTTGAGAAGTTTCAAGTCAGGGTCCCCAAGGATTGTCAGTGAAAAACCCTAATTTGATCCCTATCTTCCAGGCAGTTTTAGCTCAAGATGTGATTGATATGTCATCTTCCCCACAACATGAATGTTGTAGAGCTTGTTCTTAGCTTTAATTTGAGTGGTGGAAGTCCTTGATAGGAGTTACAGAGCTCAAGTTATGGTTTTGACAAATTACAGGTCAGCAGAGGTGTGTGAATCTGGGTCCTTGAAAGTCACCCAAATTACAGACAACTTTTGCCCTAGTATGGTGATTCCTATGATTTCTTGGTCAACATGAATGTTGAAGGGCATCTTCTTAGCTTTAATTTGAGTGGTAGAAGTCCTTGATTGGATTTGTGGAACTCAACTTATGGTTTGAACAAGACAGGGGTATTTTGGTCATTTGTCAGTTATAGGTCATTTTAGCCAATGCCTAAAACTCCTATTTCCAAGCCTCAAATGGAAAAACTCAAAACATGAAAGTTGCTCAAAATGTGATTTTAAGTCTAGAAAGAAGGTCACAAATTGTTGGAAAAGCTCATAGCATGAGATTACATGATTGGTCAAAAATGAACTAAAAATGGCTTATAAACTTGAAAAGTTGAATTTGGAAATTGATTTGGGAGATCCACAAATCCAAAATAGGTCATCCAATATATCATTTTGATTGGAAAAAACATTTGAGAACATTGGTTTAGCTAGAATTTTGATTTGGAGCTTTAAAATAGGTGATGCTTTGAAAAGTTATTACTTGAAAAAGAAGGCAATGTTGGAAAACTTAACACAAGGTAATTACAAGGCATGTGAGCTTCCTTACCATTCCATATTATCATGTGATGAGATTTTAAAAGGTGTGTAAGTTGGTTAGAGGTGATATATCATGAGATCCCAAAATACCATAATAGGAGAATTTCAAGAAACTTCCACCACATTCTAGATGAATCTAGAAGCATCTAAGGATCAATATATAAAGAGTGCATCAGAGAGTGATCAAAGGTTGGTGATAGAGAGTCAAGTCAGAGGAGAAAGAGAGAGATACATTTCCATTAAAGAGATACCTTCACAATCAAGCAACTTTGGTTTTCTCCCACTACAAGCCATCTCCACCATCCCAAGTGCAAACAGAAAGTTCCTCACCATTGTAGGATCATCTTGAACCAATTCCAAGGCCTGCAAGCATCCCCACGAGCCTTCTCCATCATTACTTGACAGGTTCTTTCTCCTCCTTAATTCTCTTAATTTAATTAGTTTTAGTTCGTTCTTTAGGCGTAGAATTAATATGCTAGGATAGAAGATCATTTTCTGAAAGTTTGAGAGCTCTGTGTGAGGTTCCATGGCAGGTGAGTGATTCTTGAAGCTTCAAGAACTAGTTGTTTAGGGCGTTTTAATCAGCATGAATTAGGTTAGAATGAAGGTTGATCTCAGGTGATTTTGGTTTGGATCGTGACATTGCAAGCCTCTGTTAGAATAACCTAGGTAGAATTACAGAAAAACTACTCGTGCCATTTTATTCCTCTCATTGAGTAGCACAACTTTCGTTTTGGAATCATGTTGTTTCGTGGCCTGAGTAGAGAGAGCAGAGAAGGAGAAGTTAAGGCATGGAAGAGAGGGTTCTGAAAACCCTAGTTCTTGTTTGGGACGATGAAGGAGGTCCCTTAGATTGGATCCAATGTTTGACAAATTATGTTAATCCAACGGCCACGGTTCAGTCTGAAGATTGGAGGGAAGATTCAAAATAATTGAAACACGGTCGTTTCATTAAACCAGCCATTCTGGGCTTATTTCCTATTCGCCACCCCCCCCCTTTTGCTGGCCCATCTCATTTTAACTAGCGTGTATTGCTTGTTGCACCCCCCTCCCTTTATTTGTTTTAATTCTTTTATTTTCTTCTTTTATTTTTTCTGTTTTGGTTAATTCATAAATAATTGATAAATAATTGTTTTTTAATTCTTCTTTTTTCTATGAGTAGATGAAAATGTGTAGAAAATATTAAAAATAAAAGTGGGATTTTATTTTTTAGTTTAGTATTTTAATAGATTGTTCTTTTAAAATAGCTTTTATAATGATTAGTTTTATATCATGATTTTGCAAGAATTGTTTTAAGACCTTCCCTTAGGTTTTTTAATCCATTCTTTTTTGTGCAATTAGATGATGAATCATAGTTCCCCATAGGATTTTTTCTAGAATTTTAGAATTAAATTTTGGTTAGTTTAATTAGGGTTGATGTAGGGTATCCTAATTAGGGTTTAGGTTGTGCTTAGGTGAAGAATCATCTTTCTTTGATTAAGTTTTGTCTTGATTTTTAGGTAGAGGCCTATGTAGATGTTATGGGTAGGTGTTGAGGACCCTTGTGAATAATTGTTAGATTTTTCCCCATTAGTTTAGTATTTTTAGGTATTTTCTGAAGTTGCCTATTGATTTTGTCTCCCCTGTGGTTATCTGTTCATCTTTGGGGTTCATTGTGGGGAATTTGTTGTGGGGATTGTATTGCCTTGAAGACCTTGATGGAGAGCATCATGAAGTGAAGCTTGTAGACCAAGACTCAGAGACCCAGAGCTTGGCTTGTTCCCTGTCTGTGAGGTTTGAGATCCTGAAGTTTGATGGAAGTTCATGGTACTTTCCTGAGGAAGGCACTATGAATGACTTTCACTCTTTCTTCTCACCTCTTTCTTAAGTGTCCAATGATGTTGGAGCCAACTTGTGAGTTTAATTTCTCCTGAGGAGGAATGTAAACTGATCACCTGTTGTTGAGCCACATGGGATACAACTCCTAAGTGGAAGCCTCCTAGTACTTTCCTGAGGAAGGTCCTATGGGTCTATTCACTTAGTTCCATTAGTTTGTCTAGGATTTCTCAAGTATCCAATGATGTCGGAGCCAACTTGTGAGTTTAATTTCTCCTGAGGAGGAATGTAAACTGATCACAGTTGTTGAACCACATAGGATACAATTCCTAAGTGGAAGCCTCCTAGTACTTTCCTGAGGAAGGTCCTATGGGTCTATTCATTTAGTTCCACTAGTTCAGATAGGATTTCCTAAATATCCAGTGATGTTGGAGCCTGCTTGTGAGTTTAATTTCTCCTGAGGAGGAATATAAACTGATCACAGTGGTTGAGCCACATAGGGTATAACTCCTGAGTATACACCTCATAGTGTTCTCCTGAGGAAGACACTATGAGTCTGCTTGCTTAGCTCCCTGTCTTTGGTAAGCTTGTTCTGAAGCTTGAAGACTGGGATTGATTTCTCTTGTTAGGGTCTTGCTTTAGTGCTTAGATTTGTTCAGATTCTGTGTTAGGGTTAGGATTAGAGAGTAGATGATTCTTTCTCAAGCATGTGTGTTTTGTTTACCTGATGGCACTTCCCTTCTTTTATCTGTATACTGCTTGATAGCATGTTGTTTATTTCAGTATGATTACTGTTATTTCATGACTGGCTTGAGGTCGAGATGAGCTTGTGGAGGCTGAAGCCCCACACACATTTCCTCCCTCACTTGCATTGCATGCATTTTACTGTTAGAAGCTGATGCTTTTGTCTGTTTTGGTGTATCATTGACATGATCCCTTAGGACTCTCATTTCCTTTGATGAGGATTTGATGATAGACTTTTAGGTTGAAACCTATGCATGACAACATCTAGGAGTTCCCTGTCCAAACCTCAACCATAGGATGAATCCATGGCATGATAACAGTAGGACTTGATAGTCTCCCTCCTAGTTGAGCCATTTTTCCTGTAGTTTCCCGAACTACGTTTGCTCTGATCTTTCATACCAGATGAAAGTACGTAGGCATAGGACGCGATGTCCTAGCGAGCAACCTTCCCCCCCTTCACCCGTAGTTAGCCGAACTACGTTGACTCTGATTTCTCGTTCCAGACGGGAATACGTAGGCATAAAGCGCGACGCTTTGCCAAGTCGTTTTTCTTTTCTTTTTTCAGCCAGCCTTGATAGGTAGATAGAATATAACCAACCCGTCCAAGTAAACAAACAAGCGAGGATCCCGTCGAGTACGACGGACGTGAGGGGTGCTAATACCTTCCCCTTGCGTAACCGACTCCCGAACCCAGACAATGGTTGCGATGACCTTGTCTTACCCTTTTTTTTCGTCAGGTTTTTCCGATCGTTTCCTTTCCCGCTCTGAGGGATAAATAACGAAAGGTGGCGACTCTTCTGTCATGCCGGCACCTTATTTTCGCGCAAGCGACAGCTGGCGACTCTGCTGGGGACTTATAGCATCTAGGGACTTTTCCCATCCCTTATGCTGGGACCGTTTCCCATCCCCTACGCGAGTCAATCCTATCGTTTGTGTGTTTGCTTGTTGGGTTGCGTTTATTTATCGCATTTTTACTTCCCGCATTTTATTTCCCGCATTTTATTTCCAGTTTGATATGATTATCTGTGCTGCTGTGGGAGAGGGATGTTACTGTGAGTGAAAAGCCGGACCTGGGCTTAAGTACACACCTAGATATAGTTGCGGAGAAGTAGTAGACGAACCTGTCTGCTGAGCAGGCACAGTTCCCTACGAAAATCTGCGCTCAGACGAGATTCTTGCAGAGGTGCTCCTTTCCGGTCCTGAGGATCTGAGGGGAGTCCAGACGTGAGGATTGTCGACTCTGGGGACCGATCATTTGGAAGTCAGCTAAGAGAGGCCTCTTCACGACCTGACGATGCCACTCCTTCTGGGAATCGTATTGTCACTCATGAAAGTCTGTGACGCTGACAACCGCATAGGATGCCGTACCTTTGTCCGTGGATTAGGTCCATCATACCTGTGAGTGGGGTTGGGATATTGCAGGAAACTTTGACCTCCAGACTACCTGGTTTTCTTGACGGTGAATCAGTTATGTTGGGTTCTCAGTTGCAGATATGTTCTTGACAGAGCAAGGGTTTGATCAGAGGATCTTATCATCGGGTGTTTGTCTGTTCTTGATAGAGCAGGTTTCGATCAGAGTATTGTTATCAGAGGTTTGTTCTGGATGGAGCAGATTTTTGAGTGGGGTCTGAGGATCTCGTCAGCAGTTGTTATTTTGTTCTTGATAGGGCAGATTTTGAGTGGGGTTTGAAGATCTCATCAGCAGCTGTGCATTTGTTCTTGAGAGGGCAGATTTATGATTTGGGGTCCGAAGACTTCATCAACAGATATTCCTTGATCTTGCATTCGGGGTCTTTATTATCAGGCCTTCGTTCTTGCCAGAGCAGAATTTTGATCTCGATCCTACCAGATGGTTATTCACAGCAGACCAGATCAGTGGTTTTACGCCGGGGTTTCCTTCTCATCAGTGACTGTTGACATCGAATCTCCACAGCAGCCACCTGGATATATTGTTGCATACCTGCATTTTGCATTAGCTTGCATAATCATTCCATTAGCGTGTGTCTGTGACAGGTACCGTTTCCCCGATCCAGGATCTTTCGCCTCTTATTGTGTTACTGCAGCCTCTCTCAGAAAGACTGTTGCGTACGAGTTCTCGGTCCTTGATGTGTCGAATCTGACTATTGCTATGTGAGGTTACTGTTTCCATGATTGGGCCTAGATTCCTCTCCTTATTATTGTCAGCAGGTGCCAGGATCGGGGGATAATCTCTCAAGCACACAGACTCACGCATGCATTTGCATGAAGCATTCTTGCATGACATACATTCTGTTGCTTTTCCTAACCTTTGATCTTAACAGGTTTTTCAGGTACTCAGGTTCCGAGCTGCTTTCGATCTCCAGGATTGATCAAAGATTCATCCACCGCTACTCAACTCGCGCCAATCAAACGAGAATCATGGACCAGGTACAGTCAGATGTTCAAGAGCTTCGTGAACGGATGGATCGTTTTATGGAGCTGATGCAAGTAGTTGCGAACGGGCAAGATCAGCTTCGTACTTTGGTTCAACCTCTCATCTCCAGGGTTGACAGTAATGGGATACTTCACGGCGGGGCCGTGCCCACTCCTCCTCAAGGGGATACTCCACAGAACGTTGTTCCTGCTGCCAGAGGCAACGGTAGTGCTAACGGCAATCTTATGACTAATCTCGGACTTAATGCGGCGGGCGCCGGCAATGGTGGTTTGGGAGCCAATGTTAACGTGGGGCCGGTCAACGACAATGTTGGAAATATGGTGGTGCCTCAACCGTGGCTGGAGGACCATCAGGATGACATTTTCTCTCAGAGAGGTGTAGAGGCCGAGTTGACTGCTGAGGCTCGACTCAGGTTCAAGGCGCTGGAAGATAAAATGAGAGACATAGAAAATCAGAACACGTTGGGCGTTGACATGTCCAAACTCGGGTTGATTGCTGACTTTAAAGTACCTCACAAGTTCAAGGTGCCTATCTTTGAGAAGTATAGGGGCACTACTTGTCCCCGTGTTCACCTCCGATCTTATTACAGAAAGATGTCCGCTTATTCTGATGATGAGAAGTTGCTGATGCACTTCTTTCAGGATAGTCTTTCTGGCCCATCGCTCGAATGGTATATGGGTTTGGAGCCCGCTGCTGTGCGCACCTGGAAAGATCTCGCTGAAGCGTTTGTCCTCCACTATCAATATAATAGCGACTTGGCTCCCAACCGAGTTCAGCTTCAGAATCTCTCGCAGCGGAGCAATGAAAGCTTCAAAGAGTACGCCCAGCGGTGGCGTGAATTGGCTGCTCGGGTTCAACCGCCGATGGTTGAGCGTGAGTTGGTGCAAATGTTCGTGGCTACCCTTCCTGGAGTCTATTATGAGAAGCTGATCAGTGGCATGTCCGGAACATTCTCGGCCCTCATCACTTTGGGCGAGCATGTCGAAAATGGTATAAAGATCGGAAAGATTCAAGGCGAATCATCCTCATCTGGAGGAGCTGGCAAGAAACCCTATACTGGCAAGCGTCGAGAGGCGATGCCAGTGCTGTCACTAATGCTAGGAGAAAGGGCAAGGGCCCTCAGTCTCAGATCGCTAGCATAAACATCCCAGCTGCTCCCCCGCAGCCGCAGCAGCAGCCCCAGCAACAGAATAATCCGGGATATAAGAGATATCAGAATCGGGGTCCCCTCGCAAACCGTCATTTGGAAACTCCTCCTATGTCATATGCACAGCTTCTACAGACGTTGCTTCAGCTCCAATTAGTCCAAAAGAGGACGTTGGCTCCCTTGACAGGGGCACCACCACCGGGGTATGATGCTAATGCTACTTGTGAATTTCATTCTGGGGCACCTGGCCATACAGTTGAGAATTGCAAAGCTTTTAAGCATAAAGTCCAGGACTTGGTCGACGCCAAGGTTATCAACTTTTCTGACAACGTGCCCAACGTCACCAAAAATCCAATGCCTCATCATAGAGGAGGCGGAGTAAATGCTGTTATCACTGAAGAGAATTCAGACTTGCTGACTGATGTCAAAGATCTGAAGACGCCGTTGAGTTTTGTTAAAGCTAAGTTGCTAAAGAAAGGCTTCTTTCCTGGATGTGGAGAGTTTTGCATGGCTTGTGCTACACTTCCTGATGGGTGTGAGCAGTTGATCGAAGGTATCCAAAGTCTGATGACCGAGGGTATTTTGCAGTTCAGTAGGAGCGTTGAGAATGCGTCAGGGGAAGTCGTGCTGAAGCAGACGGACGAAGTTGCTACTATTACCATTCCTCGCCACCCTATCACTATTTCTGCGCCCCGTCCGCCTACTATTACTATCACCAGGGCCGGACCGATCCCATTCGAGAGCACTAATGCCGTTCCATGGCATTACGGCGCCGAAGTGTATTGTAACGGTCAGAAAATAGAGCTGGAGCCGTCCAGATCGACTGCACAGAATCTTGCTGAGGTCAGTGGTATCACTCGGAGTGGCAGAGTGTTCGCACCGGCAGAGGGTGCAGCAGAGAAAGTGGTCCGGGCTGACGCTGTGGACAAGGGCAAAGGTAAAGCTATTGAAGAGGTTCCTGCAGGGGCAGAGAAAGACTTGTTGGTTAAAGATGCTGAAGAGTTCATGCGACTGATCAGGAAAAGTGACTACAAGATTGTAGATCATCTTCACCAGACTCCGTCAAAGATCTCGATTCTTAACCTGTTGCTGTGTTCTGAAGCGCACCGCAACGCATTGCTGAAAGTATTGAATGCTGCATACGTGCCGCAGGAGATATCGGTGAATCAACTTGAGGAAGTGGTAGCCCACGTCAATGCTGGTAATGGGCTGGGTTTTACAGATCTGGAGCTGACTCCCAAGGGAAGAGATCACAACAATGCCTAGCACGTCTCGATAGAGTGCAGAGGCACGATTATGTCACATGTCCTCGTGGATACGGGTTCCTCGCTTAACGTGCTTCCGAAGAAGGCACTGATGAAGTTGGATACCCGTGGACTGCTGTGCACGCCCAGTGATCTGGTCGTGAAGGCCTTTGACGGAACCAAGCGCCACGTCTTCGGAGAATTGACCCTGCCAATTCAAGTTGGTCCAGAGACGTTTAATGCGGTGTTCTATATCATGGATATCATGCCCGCCTATAGTTTCCTCTTAGGTCGGCCGTGGATCCATTCTGCTGGTGCCGTGACGTCCACGCTGCATCAGAAGCTTAAATATGCTGTTGGGGGCAGCATAGTGACAGTCTGTGGAGAGGAGGACATCATGGTAAGCCACCTGTCGTCCTTTAAATATGTCGAAATGGATGGTGAGATCCATGAGACTCTTTGCCAAGCGTTTGAAACCGTCAGGGTGAAGGAGGTAGCTCCCGTTGTTGCAGAGAAGCAAGAGGTGAACCTCTCCTCATTTAAGGAAGCTCGGGCTGTTGTCGAAGCTGGTTCCACCCCAGGCTGGGGGCATGTCTTGGATATACCAATCAAACAGGATAAGTTTGGATTAGGGTATTCTCCTGGGGCTGAAGCTTCATCCTCTTCTGGTAGCTCGTCTCATGGGAAAGGGTCGATCTTGTTCACCAAGGGGGGGGTAATTTTCGAAAGCATCAACGCTACGTCGGAGGACAGCGGGGACAGTGATTGTGATCTTGATGCCTGGATTCAACCAAGCAAGCCGGGCGAGCGCCTCCACAATTGGACCATCAAGGAGATTATCGAGCTGACAAGTGAAGAGTAATGATTTGCTTTTTACAATCTTTGTACAACCCTATGTCCTGCCCGGGGCATAGTGGTTTTACTGTCAGGGCCTTGTTGGATTATGTGTATGCATTTTGTTAATAAATAAAAGGCGTTTTCTTCGTAATCAAATATTGTGTTCTCTGTTATTCATATTTTATGTTTGTTTTGAAAAACAGCAAAATGGCAACGAGGTTCGTGCTAACCTGCATATTCTTGCTTTAAACTTAACCCTTGTTATTGCAGGATCCACGTAACAGATGACATCGACTTTGGACCCTCTACGGCTCACTACGACTTTGATTGCCCGATCTATCAAGCCGAGGATGAGATTGATGAAGATGAAGACCTTCCGGAGGAGTTGGCCCGCTTGTTGAGACAAGAAGAAAAGGTTATTCTGCCTCATGAGGAGGATATTGAGATCATAAATCTGGGTTCTGAGGAGCTTATCAGGAATGTCAGAGTTGGGGCTGCGCTGCAGAACGATGTCAAGCATAGACTGGTCGAAATGCTTCGAGAGTATAGTGACGTCTTTGCTTGGTCATATGAGGATATGCCCGGACTTGACACAGATATCGTGGTTCATCGCTTGCCGTTGCGAGAAGATTGCCCTCCAGTCAAGCAGAAGCTCAGGAGGACGAGACCAGACATGGCTGTAAAAATCAAAGAAGAAGTCCAGAAGCAGTTGGACGCAGGATTTCTAGCCGTTACCACCTACCCTCCGTGGGTCGCCAACATAGTGCCTGTACCGAAGAAGGACGGTAAGGTACGCATGTGCGTCGATTATCGGGATTTGAATAGGGCGAGCCCTAAGGATGATTTCCCGTTGCCTCATATCGATGTGTTGGTCGACAATACAGCCCAGTTTTCCGTGTTTTCGTTCATGGATGGCTTCTCCGGTTACAATCAAATCAAGATGGCGCCGGAGGACATGGAGAAAACGACGTTTATTACCCCCTGGGGCACGTTTTGCTACAAGGTAATGCCCTTCGGTCTGAAGAACGCAGGGGCCACTTACCAGCGAGCAATGGTTACTTTGTTCCATGATATGATTCATCATGAGATCGAGGTCTATGTTGATGACATGATTGCAAAGTCCCAAACGGAGGAGGAGCATCTGGTCAATTTGCTGAAGCTGTTTGAAAGGCTTAGGAAGTTCAAGCTGAGGCTGAATCCTAACAAGTGCACTTTCGGAGTGCGGTCCGGAAAGTTATTGGGGTTTATCGTTAGTGAACGAGGTATTGAAGTGGATCCTGCGAAAATAAAAGCTATCCAAGAGATGCCAGCGCCGAAAACAGAAAAAGAAGTTCGTGGTTTCTTGGGCCGAATAAACTACATTGCAAGGTTTATCTCTCAGCTCACGGCCACTTGTGAACCGATGTTCAAGTTGTTAAAGAAAAATCAGGCGATTACTTGGAATGAGGATTGCCAGAAGGCATTCGATAAGATAAAGCAGTATCTTCAAGAACCTCCAATCTTGATACCCCCAGTGGCTGGACGGCCATTAATCATGTACTTGACAGTTCTGGAGAATAGTATGGGGTGTGTTCTCGGTCAGCACGACGAGACGGGCAGAAAGGAGCATGCCATTTATTATTTGAGTAAAAAGTTCACTGAGTGTGAATCTCGATACTCGATGCTGGAGAAGACGTGTTGTGCATTAGCTTGGGCCGCCAAACGTCTACGACAGTATATGCTCAATCACACCACTATGCTGATTTCGAAGATGGATCCGATCAAGTACGTCTTCGAGAAGCAGGCTCTTTCGGGCAGGATTGCCAGATGGCAGATGGTGTTAACAGAATATGATATTCAGTACGTCTCCCAGAAAGCCATAAAGGGGAGCGTATTGTCTGATTACCTTGCCGAACAGCCGATCGAAGACTATCAGCCGATGAAGTTCGAATTCCCTGACGAGGACATAATGTTTCTCAAAGCGAAGGATTGCGATGAGCCATTGCCCGACGAGGGGCCAGATAGGAAATCCCAGTGGAAATTGATATTCGACGGAGCGGTTAATTCCTATGGAAGTGGTATCGGGGCTATCATCACGACTCCTCACGGATCCCACATCCCGTTTACTGCAAGACTGACGTTTTCAGTTACCAACAACGAAGTCGAGTATGAAGCATGTATCATGGGTCTAGAAGAGGCAATTGATTTGAGAATCAAGAATCTAGACATATATGGTGACTCAGCGCTTGTAATCAATCAGATCAAAGGGGAGTGGGAAACTCGTCAAGCGAATCTAGTGCCGTACATGAATTATGCCAGGAGGCTGCTTCCGTTCTTCGACCGAGTAGAACTGCATCATGTACCCCGGGCTGAAAATCAAATGGCTGATGCTTTAGCCACGTTGGCTTCAATGTATAAGGTCAATCTTTGGAATGAAGCTCCAAGCATTGTTCTTTCGCGTCTTGACAGACCAGCATATGTGTTCGCAATCGAGGATGCCACTGACGGCAAGCCATGGTTCCACGACATCCAGACCTTCCTTATGACCAAGGAATATCCTGCGGGTGCGTCCACCCAGGATAAGAAGACTCTGAGGAGGCTATCTGGAAACTTTTACCTCAACCCTGATGGAGTGCTGTATAAGAGAAGCCACGATCTCGTGCTACTCAGATGTATGGATGAGAAGGAAGCAAGCATGCTCATGGAAGAAGTCCATGAGGGCACATTTGGTACGCACGCCGGCGGGCATGCCATGACGAGAAAGATCCTAAGAGCAGGATATTACTGGCTGACTATGGAGTCGGATTGCTTCAGATTCGCGAAGAAATGTCATAAATGCCAGATTTATGCTGATAAAGTTCATGTGCCGCCGTGCCCATTGAGTGTCATGTCCTCCCCTTGGCCGTTCTCCATGTGGGGCATTGACATGATAGGCAAGATCGAGCCCACTGCATCCAATGGTCATCGTTTCGTTCTGGTAGCTATCGACTACTTCACCAAGTGGGTGGAGGCAGCCTCGTACGCTAATGTGACCAAGCAGGTGGTAGCTAAGTTCATAAAGAGGGACATCATCTGTCGCTATGGAATTCCCGAGCGGATCATTACTGATAATGGTTCGAATTTGAATAATAAGATGATGAAGGAGCTATGCCAGAGCTTCAAGATTGAACACCACAACTCATCTCCCTACCGGCCGAAGATGAATGGCGCTGTAGAAGCGGCCAACAAGAACATCAAGAAGATTGTTCAGAAGATGGTTGTGACGTATAAAGATTGGCACGAGATGCTGCCGTTTGCCTTGCACGGTTATCGTACCACGGTGCGTACGTCGACCGGGGCAACTCCTTTCTCCTTGGTGTACGGTATGGAAGTTGTCCTACCGCTAGAAGTGGAGATTCCCTCTTTGCGAGTTTTGGTTGATGTGAAACTTGATGAGGCAGAATGGATTACGAATCGCCTAAACCAGCTCAGCCTGATGGACGAGAAGAGGCTAGCATCGATTGCATTTGGTCGTCTGTACCAAAGCCGAATGAAGAAAGCTTATGATAAGAAGGTGCGTCCTCGAAGCTTTCAGACGGGTGATCTCGTCCTGAAGAAGATTCTTCCGCCACACTCCGATCACCGGGGCAAGTGGACTCCGAATTACGAAGGGCCGTATGTCGTCAGCAAGGTCTTCTCGGGAGGAGCCTTGTTGTTATCCACGATGGATGGTGAAGATTTGGCATCCCCGGTGAACGCGGACGCAGTTAAAAAATACTTTGCTTGAAAGCGACCCGCTGGACAAAAAAGAAAGAGTCCAGGCAAAAAAGGGGCATCCCGGCGAACCAAAAACAGAATAAAAGGTTCGGGCAAAAATTAGGGATATATCGAAAAAATGTACACCCGCGAAGTCGAAAACCTACACGGGGCGGCTTCGGCAAAAAAGGGTATCCCGGTGAACTGAAAACCCGTGAAGGGCGGTTCACGCAAAAGTTAGGGATTTAAATAAGCAAATGACTGCGTTCCGCGTATGGACTTTCATTGTTTAGTGGTTCGGAAGACCTGAGGGCCGTTTATCTGAATCAATCTCTTCCGAAGCTGAAGCATCGGAGAAGTATCAAAGTCGAGTGGGTCTTAGAGGGATCAACTCATGGTGTTCGTCTACGCCTCGATTGCCGACATTTGTATATACTGATGTATATTTATGTTTTCTTTTTGCGCGGCTTCCTCATTCCAGGAGCTTGCCTCTGTTGTAAAACATTTTTGCCCATTCAGGGGTTCATCATCAATAAAATGCACATTATTCAGCAATTTTACTTGTCTGTTTAGCATTTATCTGTTTTGTTTGCGAATGATAACGCCGATGTGTTTTTGATAAAATGCGCATACATAAACTTGCGGGCCTAAGCCCATTGATTGTTGAAACAATTAACTAACTGAACATTGTCACGAGATAATAACCTGAATAGGCCCCTTTGAGGAGGGTATCTTGTCTGTTTGTTTGTGTTGTTGCAGGCGTAGCACCTCGCCAGAAGATGTGCCGTGCGTATCCCCGAAGCAGGATGAGTCCTCCTTCTCCAGCAGAGTTCAGTAGTCTCTCCTCCGCAGAATCAGAATCAGATAGTGAGCATTGATATGTCTTCCCCAGGTAGAGGTAATTCTCTTCCCTAAGCAGGCGCCTCCTGAAGGAATGTCACCTCATCGGCTGAGTCAAGCACCGAAGAATGATGTCGTCTTCCCCCAGCACCGGGTCACAAGTGCAGATTTCAGAGAAGTGTTCGGGTGCCGAAGCTCGCGTTTCCCCAGTAAAGTCGCCGAAGCAGGTGTCTCCCCCGCACCGGGTCACAAGTGCAGGTTTCGTAGGAGGCTGTTCGTATGCCGAAGGATGCAGTAACTGATGGTGCCAGACTGAAGTCTCCAGTGGAATTGAGATTCCTCACCAGAGTCAGGCTCTCTCCTGAAGATGGACGATTCCTTCTTCCCCAGTAGAGTGTTGGAACAGCTGATGTTGTATTCCCCCGAAGTCAGATGATTCTT
Organism: Lathyrus sativus; assembly: GCA_963859935.3. Classification (NCBI taxonomy): domain Eukaryota; kingdom Viridiplantae; phylum Streptophyta; class Magnoliopsida; order Fabales; family Fabaceae; genus Lathyrus; species Lathyrus sativus. Next base: position 146,601,534 of record OZ012738.1, on the reverse strand, counting down.
TCTTCCCCAGCGGAATTGAAATCCCTCATCAGAGTCGCACTCTCCAGCGAAGTAGAATGATTTCTCTCCCCGACTGAGTCCGCAGAAAAGCAGAATCCTTGGAAGTCGGTCGGATCATGATTGATTTTTCCCCAGCAGAGCGTGGGGCAGCTAATGCTGTGTTTCCCCAGAATCGCACTCTCTCCATCAAAGCAGAATGATTTCTCCTTCCTCAGCCGAGTTTGCAGATGTCCAAGAGATCCGAATCCTTGGAAGTTGATCAGATCATGATTGGTTTTTTCCCCAGTGGAGTGTTGAGCAGCTGAAGTTGGTCCCCCACAGAGTGGTCATCCCCAGAAGAGTAGCCGAGACGGCCGCACAGTTCATTCTCGCGATTGATATCAGCAGATCCAAGTTCTCGTAGAGCTTCGTCCCCTGCAGCAGTTCGCGGAAGGTCAATTCCCCAGACAGAGCCTGATTGATATTGGCATGTTCACGTTCTCCTCAGCAGGATGAGTCCTCTATCTGAGCGGTTCTTTCTCCTTGATAGGAAGATTTCCCCCTTTCGGCATTTATTTTGCTGACGGGATTGCATCATTGTGCATGATTGCATAACATTGTGCAGGATTGCATGGCATTTAGCATAAATGCATATCATTCCCACCGTGTGGGGCGTAGCGCAGAAGCATACGCATCTTAAGCATGATCTAGGTCATCGTCATCCTTGTTGAACAGGTGTACCACCAAAAGACCGGTCGCTCAGGACGATTCTTGATGTTCTCCCCAGCAAGGTTGTTTTCTTAGATGATTCTAAAGACCCCGGTGTAATCCCCGCGGTTGCTCGCTCAAGATGATTTTTGAGATCCCCAGCAAAGTCTTCAGTTCGAGATGATTCTCAAGTCCCTCAGCAGGGCCATTTGCTTAAGACGATTCTTAAGACCCCAGTGCAGGTTCCCGAGTGGTTCGCCTAGTATGATACTTGAGCTCCCCAATAGCACCTCCAGCAAGAGTTGCCCAGGAAGATTTCTGGAATACCCAACAGAATGTTTGCTCCAGAAAGGTTATTAGTTCAGGACGATTCTTGAAGATGCCCGATGGATCTGTTTGGTCAAGATGATTCTTGAAGCCCTGAGCAGCATGATATGTCTGCTCCAACAACGATGTCTAATCTGAAGATGGATTTCGTAAGCGCCCGATGGCGATATCAGAAGGTTCCGGTGAGTCCCGATTTCCGTGTTGAAGAATCAACGGGGGGCTAAAGACAAGGTTCCAGGGTTGTAGTTACAACAGTGTGATTCGTGTGGGTCTGAAGACCAAGTCAGTTATCCTGAGGTGATGATTGAGTGCGATCAAGTGAATAGTTTTTCTTCTGACTGAAGCCGAAGATGTTTCTCCAGCTGAAGCGGAGTTTTGCCTGAAGGCAAAGTGTTTGAATCCCCGTGGAGTCATGAATGGCTTAGGATACCATTTCTCTGACTAAAGTCATAGATTTCCCAAGCTGAAGCGAAGGTGCCTGGAGGGCAAGGTTATCCCCAAGGTCATGAATGACCTAGGATTCATTTTTCGGACTGAAGGCCGAAGTATATCCCTGACTGAAGTCTCGGATGCTCTATAGCAGAGATGGAGTTGCCTGAAGGCAGATTCATGTATCCTTGAAGGCCAAGGATCATGTCTTTAGACTGAAGTCGAAGATACCTCCTGCAGAGTTGCCGACGGGCAAAGTTTACATCCTTGAAGGTCAAGGATGTTTGTCTTCAGAAGAACTTGAAGATTCTCCAGCGGATCTGGAGTGGCCAGGGGCCAGGGTTGCATATATCTTTAATATTGAAGTTCTACGGCGGGCAGTGTGCAGTAGTATTCCAATGTTCGTTATGGTTCTGAGGGTGAACCCCAGATCAGAGCGGGCTCAGTTAAGTCTCTCATTCCCAGCAGAGTAGGTTCAAATACGCAAGTGTACTTTACTAGGGGTGAACCCCAGGTCAGATTTGTTCAGTGTGGTATTTTGCTCGACGGGGAGGTTGAATGTTTGTTTGACGGCGAGGTCAGATTATGATTTGTTCGACGGCAATGTCAGGCTCTTTAAATCCCCAGCATAGATGATGTTTGTGCGACGGCGATGTCGAGTGTCTCTCAGAGCGATGTTTGCTTCCGACGGCGATGACAGATTCAGTTCTCCAGCGGCGAGGTTGGGTGTTGTGGTTGTCTGAAGGCAACGTCAGAAGAATTTAATGTGGATAACTGACGGAGATTCAGATCAGTATTTCTCCAGCCAGTTGTTGAGCAGCTAGTGTTGCAGCATTCAAAGATTTGTTCCCCACAGAGTACCGTGTGCTCGTGCAGTTGGCAAATTTTCGGGTTTACCGATATTCAACCGTCTCGTACCTTGATTGGTTGAGAGCCGTTCGCTTCTCACCCAGTCAGGTTCAAGCCGTTTGAATAGGGGCAGCTGTTGCACCCCAAAATTTGACCAACAATTATTTATTCATTGAGTGTTTGAAAGTGGATACCTTCATCAGAAAGTTCAAGAGATCCTCAGAGGAAGTGGATTGAAACCAGGGTTGTGTGCTTCATAGCTTGAGAGTTGTGGGTGCCCCTCAGATGATTCTGAGACTTTGAGAATGAACTTGATGTTTTGGGAAAGCCTATGAGATGTCTTGATAGCCTTCATGAAGCCCAGAGAAGTCATTATGCAAGAGTTCAGAGGATTCAACCATGAATGGTAGAATTAGGGTTTTGACTAGGTCAACCCTAGATCAGCTGAAGATTTGGGAGAGGTTGAGACCCAATCCAAGGGCCATGAGATCATGGAATGATGCATAGAGATGTTATAAAGATGATTCCTAGACCAACTCATCATGATTGAGGAGTTTGAGAAGTTTCAAGTCAGGGTCCCCAAGGATTGTCAGTGAAAAACCCTAATTTGATCCCTATCTTCCAGGCAGTTTTAGCTCAAGATGTGATTGATATGTCATCTTCCCCACAACATGAATGTTGTAGAGCTTGTTCTTAGCTTTAATTTGAGTGGTGGAAGTCCTTGATAGGAGTTACAGAGCTCAAGTTATGGTTTTGACAAATTACAGGTCAGCAGAGGTGTGTGAATCTGGGTCCTTGAAAGTCACCCAACTTACAGACAACTTTTGCCCTAGTAGGGTGATTCCTATGATTTCTTGGTCAACATGAATGTTGAAGGGCATCTTCTTAGCTTTAATTTGAGTGGTAGAAGTCCTTGATTGGATTTGTGGAACTCAACTTATGGTTTGAACAAGACAGGGGTATTTTGGTCATTTGTCAGTTATAGGTCATTTTAGCCAATGCCTAAAACTCCTATTTCCAAGCCTCAAATGGAAAAACTCAAAACATGAAAGTTGCTCAAAATGTGATTTTAAGTCTAGAAAGAAGGTCACAAATTGTTGGAAAAGCTCATAGCATGAGATTACATGATTGGTCAAAAATGAACTAAAAATGGCTTATAAACTTGAAAAGTTGAATTTGGAAATTGATTTGGGAGATCCACAAATCCAAAATAGGTCATCCAATATATCATTTTGATTGGAAAAACCATTTTGAGAACATTGGTTTAGCTAGAATTTTGATTTGGAGCTTTAAAATAGGTGATGCTTTGAAAAGTTATTACTTGAAAAAGAAGGCAATGTTGGAAAACTTAACACAAGGTAATTACAAGGCATGTGAGCTTCCTTACCATTCCATATTATCATGTGATGAGATTTTAAAAGGTGTGTAAGTTGGTTAGAGGTGATATATCATGAGATCCCAAAATACCATAATAGGAGAATTTCAAGAAACTTCCACCACATTCTAGATGAATCTAGAAGCATCTAAGGATCAATATATAAAGAGTGCATCAGAGAGTGATCAAAGGTTGGTGATAGAGAGTCAAGTCAGAGGAGAAAGAGAGAGATACATTGCCATTAAAGAGATACCTTCACAATCAAGCAACTTTGGTTTTCTCCCACTACAAGCCATCTCCACCATCCCAAGTGCAAACAGAAAGTTCCTCACCATTGTAGGATCATCTTGAACCAATTCCAAGGCCTGCAAGCATCCCCACGAGCCTTCTCCATCATTACTTGACAGGTTCTTTCTCCTCCTTAATTCTCTTAATTTAATTAGTTTTAGTTCGTTCTTTAGGCGTAGAATTAATATGCTAGGATAGAAGATCATTTTCTGAAAGTTTGAGAGCTCTGTGTGAGGTTCCATGGCAGGTGAGTGATTCTTGAAGCTTCAAGAACTAGTTGTTTAGGGCGTTTTAATCAGCATGAATTAGGTTAGAATGATTAGGGTGGCATATAGAACATCTGTAGATCATTAGAGTTAGGGTTAATGAAGGTTGATCTCAGGTGATTTTGGTTTGGATCGTGACATTGCAAGCCTCTGTTAGAATAACCTAGGTAGAATTAAGAAAAACTACTCGTGCCATTTTATTCCTCTCATTGAGTAGCACAACTTTCGTTTTGGAATCATGTTGTTTCGTGGCCTGAGTAGAGAGAGCAGAGAAGGAGAAGTTAAGGCATGGAAGAGAGGGTTCTGAAAACCCTAGTTCTTGTTTGGGACGATGAAGGAGGTCCCTTAGATTGGATCCAATGTTTGACAAATTATGTTAATCCAACGGCCACGGTTCAGTCTGAAGATTGGAGGGAAGATTCAAAATAATTGAAACACGGTCGTTTCATTAAACCAGCCATTCTGGGCTTATTTCCTATTCGCCCCCCCCCTTTTGCTGGCCCATCTCATTTTAACTAGCGTGTATTGCTTGTTGCACCCCCCTCCCTTTATTTGTTTTAATTCTTTTATTTTCTTCTTTTATTTTTTCTGTTTTGGTTAATTCATAAATAATTGATAAATAATTGTTTTTTAATTCTTCTTTTTTCTATGAGTAGATGAAAATGTGTAGAAAATATTAAAAATAAAAGTGGGATTTTATTTTTTAGTTTAGTATTTTAATAGATTGTTCTTTTAAAATAGCTTTTATAATGATTAGTTTTATATCATGATTTTGCAAGAATTGTTTTAAGACCTTCCCTTAGGTTTTTTAATCCATTCTTTTTTGTGCAATTAGATGATGAATCATAGTTCCCCATAGGATTTTTTCTAGAATTTTAGAATTAAATTTTGGTTAGTTTAATTAGGGTTGATGTAGGGTATCCTAATTAGGGTTTAGGTTGTGCTTAGGTGAAGAATCATCTTTCTTTGATTAAGTTTTGTCTTGATTTTTAGGTAGAGGCCTATGTAGATGTTATGGGTAGGTGTTGAGGACCCTTGTGAATAATTGTTAGATTTTTCCCCATTAGTTTAGTATTTTTAGGTATTTTCTGAAGTTGCCTATTGATTTTGTCTCCCCTGTGGTTATCTGTTCATCTTTGGGGTTCATTGTGGGGAATTTGTTGTGGGGATTGTATTGCCTTGAAGACCTTGATGGAGAGCATCATGAAGTGAAGCTTGTAGACCAAGACTCAGAGACCCAGAGCTTGGCTTGTTCCCTGTCTGTGAGGTTTGAGATCCTGAAGTTTGATGGAAGTTCATGGTACTTTCCTGAGGAAGGCACTATGAATGACTTTCACTCTTTCTTCTCACCTCTTTCTTAAGTGTCCAATGATGTTGGAGCCAACTTGTGAGTTTAATTTCTCCTGAGGAGGAATGTAAACTGATCACCTGTTGTTGAGCCACATGGGATACAACTCCTAAGTGGAAGCCTCCTAGTACTTTCCTGAGGAAGGTCCTATGGGTCTATTCACTTAGTTCCATTAGTTTGTCTAGGATTTCTCAAGTATCCAATGATGTCGGAGCCAACTTGTGAGTTTAATTTCTCCTGAGGAGGAATGTAAACTGATCACAGTTGTTGAACCACATAGGATACAATTCCTAAGTGGAAGCCTCCTAGTACTTTCCTGAGGAAGGTCCTATGGGTCTATTCATTTAGTTCCACTAGTTCAGATAGGATTTCCTAAATATCCAGTGATGTTGGAGCCTGCTTGTGAGTTTAATTTCTCCTGAGGAGGAATATAAACTGATCACAGTGGTTGAGCCACATAGGGTATAACTCCTGAGTATACACCTCCTAGTGTTCTCCTGAGGAAGACACTATGAGTCTGCTTGCTTAGCTCCCTGTCTTTGGTAAGCTTGTTCTGAAGCTTGAAGACTGGGATTGATTTCTCTTGTTAGGGTCTTGCTTTAGTGCTTAGATTTGTTCAGATTCTGTGTTAGGGTTAGGATTAGAGAGTAGATGATTCTTTCTCAAGCATGTGTGTTTTGTTTACCTGATGGCACTTCCCTTCTTTTATCTGTATACTGCTTGATAGCATGTTGTTTATTTCAGTATGATTACTGTTATTTCATGACTGGCTTGAGGTCGAGATGAGCTTGTGGAGGCTGAAGCCCCACACACATTTCCTCCCTCACTTGCATTGCATGCATTTTACTGTTAGAAGCTGATGCTTTTGTCTGTTTTGTTGTATCATTGACATGATCCCTTAGGACTCTCATTTCCTTTGATGAGGATTTGATGATAGACTTTTAGGTTGAAACCTATGCATGACAACATCTAGGAGTTCCCTGTCCAAACCTCAACCATAGGATGAATCCATGGCATGATAACAGTAGGACTTGATAGTCTCCCTCCTAGTTGAGCCATTTTTCCTGTAGTTTCCCGAACTACGTTTGCTCTGATCTTTCATACCAGATGAAAGTACGTAGGCATAGGACGCGATGTCCTAGCGAGCAACCTTCCCCCCCTTCACCCGTAGTTAGCCGAACTACGTTGACTCTGATTTCTCGTTCCAGACGGGAATACATAGGCATAAAGCGCGACGCTTTGCCAAGTCGTTTTTAGTTTCTTTTTTCAGCCAGCCTTGATAGGTAGATAGAATATAACCAACCCGTCCAAGTAAACAAACAAGCGAGGATCCCGTCGAGTACGACGGACGTGAGGGGTGCTAATACCTTCCCCTTGCGTAACCGACTCCCGAACCCAGACAATGGTTGCGATGACCTTGTCTTACCCTTTTTTTTCGTCAGGTTTTTCCGATCGTTTCCTTTCCCGCTCTGAGGGATAAATAACGAAAGGTGGCGACTCTTCTGTCATGCCGGCACCTTATTTTCGCGCAAGCGACACACGGTAACGATCATAACTGGAGTTCCGGAAATCCGTTTGAGGCGTTCTAAAAATCGCCAGAAAGCTAAGAGAGAGAGCTACGACTTTCGTGTTGGAGTCGAAGTTAGATTCAGAGCCCAAAATTCCAGAATTCCGTTTGAAGTTACTGCTTTAGAATTTTATTTTAGTGTTGGGTCATGTATTGGGTCTCGGTTATGTTTTTGACCCAGTTGGGTTATGACCTGAATTTGCTTTCTTTTTAAAGGAAAAATACTCGTGTTATTGTTCACCTAGTTACATTTTAACGAAAAATACATTCGGAGCTTCGAAAGAACCATGGAGAGCTAATTCCTAAGAGTCATTCTGCTGTAATCGCGTTCCAACGCTTTGAGGTTTTTACTTAATCAATCTAATTCGTTTCTCTTTAAACACTATTCTATGATTTGCTTTTGTTGAATCTGTTAGTTTATAGAATTGTTTTGATTAAATTCGTATGATTGCATCCTTAGCTTTTATTCGTCGTTACGTCGCTTTGTCGTTAATTCGCGTTTATAATTCGTGTTTGCTTAATTCACGAAAACTTAATCCGTTTGCTTAATTTGGAATATAGGATTGTTAATCTACTTTATGTCTTTTGCGCTTGTTAATTGACATAGGAATCGAATAGAGATCGAAATCGCTTAGGAAATTGGTAAGGTAGAAACCCGTGATAAGCCGGAACCGAAAACAGTAGATTGACTTATTTTGATAATCACTTATTTTAACCGCTTAATTGCATTTTCTTTATTTATCCGATCAGAAACCAAACCAACTCCCCCTCCATTTCGAATTTGGTAGATTAATCACATAAAAGAATCCTTGAGACGATATCCGAGTATAATTGTCGTTGTATTACATTTTCATCAAAAACACTCGTTTTGATCCGCGCGCGACAACTGATCAATGAGCTAGGCCCTCCACGACGGAGAGATGGATTGGGCCGACCCCGTGTGATGAGCGGGACAGAGAAATATATATATATATATATATATATATATATATATATATATATAAGAATCTTAATCGGTTGAGTAAGTAAATAAAATAATTAATTATATTTAATAATTAATTATTTAATTGAATATGTGCTTAAATATAAGTGGATGTCAAGATAATCCATTTCGAAATAATGAGAATTCTAAATGATTATCATTCTATATATAGGCTATGATCTCAAATATATCATCCTATAAGAAGATTATCTCTTTTTATCCCCATTCGAAGAGTTTTCAAGACATTACGAGTACCGGTTGAGAAAAATCCACAAGCCAACCAGTGTCAAACACTTGTCTGTACACTTTTGTATTTTAGAATTATCGTTGTCATTGTCTAAAAATCTTTCTCATTATATTCGTTAAGTTATTCCTATAATCATTAATATCAAAATGTCATAGATCATAAGGTTTGTGTCAATGGGGAGACGCTTAAGCGCTCCCAGCGTGATGAGTGATCAGTGCATATTTATGCACTTGCTCCTATATTTTTACTTAGGCATTTCTTTACTTTATCTTGATTATTTTTATGTTTTATTTTGTTTTTATACTTTCTTTTATTTATGGCTTAATTTGATTTTCGCACTTATTTTTCAGCTTTAGCAGTCTGCACGGTAACGATCATAACTGGAGTTCCGGAAATCCGTTTGAGGCGTTCTAAAAATCGCCAGAAAGCTAAGAGAGAGAGCTACGACTTTCGTGTTGGAGTCGAAGTTAGATTCAGAGCCCAAAATTCCAGAATTCCGTTTGAAGTTACTGCTTTAGAATTTTATTTTAGTGTTGGGTCATGTATTGGGTCTCGGTTATGTTTTTGACCCAGTTGGGTTATGACCTGAATTTGCTTTCTTTTTAAAGGAAAAATACTCGTGTTATTGTTCACCTAGTTACATTTTAACGAAAAATACATTCGGAGCTTCGAAAGAACCATGGAGAGCTAATTCCTAAGAGTCATTCTGCTGTAATCGCGTTCCAACGCTTTGAGGTTTTTACTTAATCAATCTAATTCGTTTCTCTTTAAACACTATTCTATGATTTGCTTTTGTTGAATCTGTTAGTTTATAGAATTGTTTTGATTAAATTCGTATGATTGCATCCTTAGCTTTTATTCGTCGTTACGTCGCTTTGTCGTTAATTCGCGTTTATAATTCGTGTTTGCTTAATTCACGAAAACTTAATCCGTTTGCTTAATTTGGAATATAGGATTGTTAATCTACTTTATGTCTTTTGCGCTTGTTAATTGACATAGGAATCGAATAGAGATCGAAATCGCTTAGGAAATTGGTAAGGTAGAAACCCGTGATAAGCCGGAACCGAAAACAGTAGATTGACTTATTTTGATAATCACTTATTTTAACCGCTTAATTGCATTTTCTTTATTTATCCGATCAGAAACCAAACCAACTCCCCCTCCATTTCGAATTTGGTAGATTAATCACATAAAAGAATCCTTGAGACGATATCCGAGTATAATTGTCGTTGTATTACATTTTCATCAAAAACACTCGTTTTGATCCGCGCGCGACAACTGATCAATGAGCTAGGCCCTCCACGACGAAGAGATGGATTGGGCCGACCCCGTGTGATGAGCGGGACAGAGAAATATATATATATATATATATATATATATATATATATATATATATATATATATATATATATATATATATATATATATATATATATATATATAAATATATATATATATATATATATATATATATATATATATATATATATATATATATATATATATATATATATATATATATATATATATATATATACATATATATAAGAATCTTAATCGGTTGAGTAAGTAAATAAAATAATTAATTATATTTAATAATTAATTATTTAATTGAATATGTGCTTAAATATAAGTGGATGTCAAGATAATCCATTTCGAAATAATGAGAATTCTAAATGATTATCATTCTATATATAGGCTATGATCTCAAATATATCATCCTATAAGAAGATTATCTCTTTTTATCCCCATTCGAAGAGTTTTCAAGACATTACGAGTACCGGTTGAGAAAAATCCACAAGCCAACCAGTGTCAAACACTTGTCTGTACACTTTTGTATTTTAGAATTATCGTTGTCATTGTCTAAAAATCTTTCTCATTATATTCGTTAAGTTATTCCTATAATCATTAATATCAAAATGTCATAGATCATAAGGTTTGTGTCAATGGGGAGACGCTTAAGCGCTCCCAGCGTGATGAGTGATCAGTGCATATTTATGCACTTGCTCCTATATTTTTACTTAGGCATTTCTTTACTTTATCTTGATTATTTTTATGTTTTATTTTGTTTTTATACTTTCTTTTATTTATGGCTTAATTTGATTTTCGCACTTATTTTTCAGCTTTAGCAGTCTGCACGGTAACGATCATAACTGGAGTTCCGGAAATCCGTTTGAGGCGTTCTAAAAATCGCCAGAAAGCTAAGAGAGAGAGCTACGACTTTCGTGTTGGAGTCGAAGTTAGATTCAGAGCCCAAAATTCCAGAATTCCGTTTGAAGTTATTGCTTTAGAATTTTATTTTAGTGTTGGGTCATGTATTGGGTCTCGGTTATGTTTTTGACCCAGTTGGGTTATGACCTGAATTTGCTTTCTTTTTAAAGGAAAAATACTCGTGTTATTGTTCACCTAGTTACATTTTAACGAAAAATACATTCGGAGCTTTGAAAGAACCATGGAGAGCTAATTCCAAAGAGTCATTCTGCTGTAATCGCGTTCCAACGCTTTGAGGTTTTTACTTAATCAATCTAATTCGTTTCTCTTTAAACACTATTCTATGATTTGCTTTTGTTGAATCTGTTAGTTTATAGAATTGTTTTGATTAAATTCGTATGATTGCATCCTTAGCTTTTATTCGTCGTTACGTCGCTTTGTCGTTAATTCGCGTTTATAATTCGTGTTTGCTTAATTCACGAAAACTTAATCCGTTTGCTTAATTTGGAATATAGGATTGTTAATTGACATAGGAATCGAATAGAGATCGAAATCGCTTAGGAAATTGGTAAGGTAGAAACCCGTGATAAGCCGGAACCGAAAACAGTAGATTGACTTATTTTGATAATCACTTATTTTAACCGCTTAATTGCATTTTCTTTATCTATCCGATCAGAAACCAAACCAACTTTCCCTCCATTTCGAATTTGGTAGATTAATCACATAAAAGAATCCTTGAGACGATATCCGAGTATAATTGTCGTTGTATTACATTTTCATCAAAAACACTCGTTTTGATCCGCGCGCGACAACTGATCAATGAGCTAGGCCCTCCACGACGGAGAGATGGATTGGGCCGACCCCGTGTGATGAGCGGGACAGAGAAATATATATATTTTATATATATATATATATATATATATATATATATATATATATATATATATATATATATAATATATATATATATATATATATATATATATATATATATATATATATATATATATATATATATATATATATATATATATATATATATAAGAATCTTAATCGGTTGAGTAAGTAAATAAAATAATTAATTATATTTAATAATTAATTATTTAATTGAATATGTGCTTAAATATAAGTGGATGTCAAGATAATCCATTTCGAAATAATGAGAATTCTAAATGATTATCATTCTATATATAGGCTATGATCTCAAATATATCATCCTATAAGAAGATTATCTCTTTTTATCCCCATTCGAAGAGTTTTCAAGACATTACGAGTACCGGTTGAGAAAAATCCACAAGCCAATCAGTGTCAAACACTTGTCTGTACACTTTTGTATTTTAGAATTATCGTTGTCATTGTAAATCTTTCTCATTATATTCGTTAAGTTATTCCTATAATCATTAATATCAAAATGTCATAGATCATAAGGTTTGTGTCAATGGGGAGACGCTTAAGCGCTCCCAGCGTGATGAGTGATCAGTGCATATTTATGCACTTGCTCCTATATTTTTACTTAGGCATTTCTTTACTTTATCTTGATTATTTTTATGTTTTATTTTGTTTTTATACTTTCTTTTATTTATGGCTTAATTTGATTTTCGCACTTATTTTTCAGCTTTAGCAGTCTGCACGGTAACGATCATAACTGGAGTTCCGGAAATCCGTTTGAGGCGTTCTAAAAATCGCCAGAAAGCTAAGAGAGAGAGCTACGACTTTCGTGTTGGAGTCGAAGTTAGATTCAGAGCCCAAAATTCCAGAATTCCGTTTGAAGTTATTGCTTTAGAATTTTATTTTAGTGTTGAGTCATGTATTGGGTCTCGGTTATGTTTTTGACCCAGTTGGGTTATGACCTGAATTTGCTTTCTTTTTAAAGGAAAAATACTCGTGTTATTGTTCACCTAGTTACATTTTAACGAAAAATACATTCGGAGCTTTGAAAGAACCATGGAGAGCTAATTCCAAAGAGTCATTCTGCTGTAATCGCGTTCCAACGCTTTGAGGTTTTTACTTAATCAATCTAATTCGTTTCTCTTTAAACACTATTCTATGATTTGCTTTTGTTGAATCTGTTAGTTTATAGAATTGTTTTGATTAAATTCGTATGATTGCATCCTTAGCTTTTATTCGTCGTTACGTTGCTTTGTCGTTAATTCGCGTTTATAATTCGTGTTTGCTTAATTCACGAAAACTTAATCCGTTTGCTTAATTTGGAATATAGGATTGTTAATCTACTTTATGTCTTTTGCGCTTGTTAATTGACATAGGAATCGAATAGAGATCGAAATCGCTTAGGAAATTGGTAAGGTAGAAACCCGTGATAAGCCGGAACCGAAAACAGTAGATTAACTTATTTTGATAATCACTTATTTTAACCGCTTAATTGCATTTTCTTTATTTATCCGATCAGAAACCAAACCAACTCCCCCTCCATTTCGAATTTGGTAGATTAATCACATAAAAGAATCCTTGAGACGATATCCGAGTATAATTGTCGTTGTATTACATTTTCATCAAAAACACTCGTTTTGATCCGCGCGCGACAACTGATCAATGAGCTAGGCCCTCCACGACGGAGAGATGGATTGGGCCGACCCCGTGTGATGAGCGGGACAGAGAAATATATATATATATATATATATATATATATATATATATATATATATATATATATATATATATATATATATATATATATATATATATATATATATATATATATATATATATATATATATATATATATATATATATATATATATATATATATATATATATATATATATATATATATATATATATATATATATATATATATATATATATATATATATATATATATATATATATATATATATATATATATATATATATATATATATATATATATATATATATATATATATATATATATATATATATATATATATATATATATATATATATATATATATATATATATATATATATATATATATATATATATATATATATATATATATATATATATATATATATATATATATATATATATATATATATATATAAGAATCTTAATCGGTTGAGTAAGTAAATAAAATAATTAATTATATTTAATAATTAATTATATAATTGAATATGTGCTTAAATATAAGTGGATGTCAAGATAATCCATTTCGAAATAATGAGAATTCTAAATGATTATCATTCTATATATAGGCTATGATCTCAAATATATCATCCTATAAGAAGATTATCTCTTTTTATCCCCATTCGAAGAGTTTTCAAGACATTACGAGTACCGGTTGAGAAAAATCCACAAGCCAACCAGTGTCAAACACTTGTCTGTACACTTTTGTATTTTAGAATTATCGTTGTCATTGTCTAAAAATCTTTCTCATTATATTCGTTAAGTTATTCCTATAATCATTAATATCAAAATGTCATAGATCATAAGGTTTGTGTCAATGGGGAGACGCTTAAGCGCTCCCAGCGTGATGAGTGATCAGTGCATATTTATGCACTTGCTCCTATATTTTTACTTAGGCATTTCTTTACTTTATCTTGATTATTTTTATGTTTTATTTTGTTTTTATACTTTCTTTTATTTTTGGCTTAATTTGATTTTCGCACTTATTTTTCAGCTTTAGCAGTCTGCACGGTAACGATCATAACTGGAGTTCCGGAAATCCGTTTGAGGCGTTCTAAAAATCGCCAGAAAGCTAAGAGAGAGAGCTACGAACTTTCGAGTTGGAGTCGAAGTTAGATTCAGAGCCCAAAATTCCAGAATTCCGTTTGAAGTTACTGCTTTAGAATTTTATTTTAGTGTTGGGTCATGTATTGGGTCTCGGTTATGTTTTTGACCCAGTTGGGTTATGACCTGAATTTGCTTTCTTTTTAAAGGAAAAATACTCGTGTTATTGTTCACCTAGTTACATTTTAACGAAAAATACATTCGGAGCTTCGAAAGAACCATGGAGAGCTAATTCCTAAGAGTCATTCTGCTGTAATCGCGTTCCAACGCTTTGAGGTTTTTACTTAATCAATCTAATTCGTTTCTCTTTAAACACTATTCTATGATTTGCTTTTGTTGAATCTGTTAGTTTATAGAATTGTTTTGATTAAATTCGTATGATTGCATCCTTAGCTTTTATTCGTCGTTACGTCGCTTTGTCGTTAATTCGCGTTTATAATTCGTGTTTGCTTAATTCACGAAAACTTAATCCGTTTGCTTAATTTGGAATATA
>OZ012738.1:146580350-146586235 GCA_963859935.3 Lathyrus sativus | reverse complement strand
TAATTATTTAATTGAATATGTGCTTAAATATAAGTGGATGTCAAGATAATCCATTTCGAAATAATAGGACTTCTAAATGATTATCATTCTATATATAGGCTATGATCTCAAATATATCGTCCTATAAGAAGATTATCTCTTTTTATCCCCATTCGAAGAGTTTTCAAGACATTACGAGTACCGGTTGAGAAAAATCCACAAGCCAACCAGTGTCAAAACACTTGTCTTTACACTTTTTGTATTTTAGGTTTATCGCTGTCATTGTCTAAAAGTCTTTCTCATTATATTCGTTAAGGTATTCCTATAATCATTAATATCAAAATGTCATAGATCCTAAGGTTTGTGTCAATGGGGAGACGCTTAAGCGCTCCCAGCGTGATGAGTGATCAGTGCATATTTATGCACTTTCTCCTATATTTTTACTTAGGCATTTCTTTACTTTATCTTGATTATTTTTATATTATATTTTGTTTTTATATTTTATTTTATTTTTGGCTTAATTTGATTTCCGCATTTATTTTTCAGCTTTAGCAGTCCGCACGGAAACGATCCTAACTGGAGTTCCGGAAATCCGTTTGAGGCGTTCTAAAAATCGTCGGAAAGCTAAGAAAGAGAGCTACGACTTTCGTGTTGGAGTCGAAGTCAGATTCGGAGCCCAAAATTCCAGAATTCCGTTTGAAGTTACTGCATTAGAATTTTATTTTAGTGTTCGGTCATGTATTGGGCCTGGGTTATGTTTTCGACCCAGTTGGGTTATGACCCGAATTTGCTTTCTTTTTAAAGGGAAAAATACTCGTGTTACTGTTCACCTAGTTACATTTTCACCAAAAATACATTCGGAGCTTTGAGAGAACCATGGAGAGCTAATTCCTTAGAGTCATTCTGCTGTAATCGCGTTCCAACGCTTTGAGGTTTTTACTTTATCAATCTAATTCGTTTCTCTTTAAACACTATTCTATGAATTGCTTTTGCTTAATCTGTTAGTTTATAGAATTGTTTTGATTAAATTCGTATGATTGCATCTTTAGCTTTTATTCGTCGTTACGTCGCTTTGTCGTTAATTCGCGTTTATAATTCGTGTTTGCTTAATTCACGAAAACTTAATCCGTTTTGCTTAATTTGGAATATAGGATTGTTAATCTAGTTTATGTCTTTTGCGCTTGTTAATTGACATAGGAATCGAATAGAGATCGAAATTGCTTAGGAAATTGGTAAGGTAGAAACCCGTGATAAGCCGGAACCGAAAACAGTAGATTGACTTATTTTGATAATCACTTATTTTAACCGCTTAATTGCATTTTCTTTATTTATCCGATCAGAAACCAAACCAACTCCCCCTCCATTTCGAATTTGGTAGATTAATCACATAAAATAATCCTTGAGACGATATCCAAGTTGAATTGTCGCTGTATTACGTTTTCATCAAAAACACTCGTTTTGATACGCGCGCAACAATTGATCAATGAGCTAGGCCCTCCTCGACAGAGAGATGGATTGGGCCGACCCCGTGTGATGAGCGGGACAGAGCAATATATATATATATATATATATATATATATATATATATATATATATATATATATATATATATATATATATATATATATATATATATATATATATATATATATATATATAATATATATATATATATATATATATATATATATATATATATATATATATATATATATATATATATATATATATATATATATATATATATATATATATATATATATATATATATATATATATATATATATATATATATATATATATATATATATATATATATATATATATATATATATATATATATATATATATATATATATATATATATATATATATATATATAAGAATCTTAATCGGTTGAGTAAGTAAATAAAATAATTAATTATATTTAATAATTAATTATTTAATTGAATATGTGCTTAAATATAAGTGGATGTCAAGATAATCCATTTCGAAATAATAGGACTTCTAAATGATTATCATTCTATATATAGGCTATGATCTCAAATATATCGTCCTATAAGAAGATTATCTCTTTTTATCCCCATTCGAAGAGTTTTCAAGACATTACGAGTACCGGTTGAGAAAAATCCACAAGCCAACCAGTGTCAAACACTTGTCTTTACACTTTTGTATTTTAGATTTATCGCTGTCATTGTCTAAAAGTCTTTCTCATTATATTCGTTAAGGTATTCCTATAATCATTAATATCAAAATGTCATAGATCCTAAGGTTTGTGTCAATGGGGAGACGCTTAAGCGCTCCCAGCGTGATGAGTGATCAGTGCATATTTATGCACTTTCTCCTATATTTTTACTTAGGCATTTCTTTACTTTATCTTGATTATTTTTATATTTTATTTTGTTTTTATATTTTATTTTATTTTTGCTTAATTTGATTTCCGCACTTATTTTTCAGCTTTAGCAGTCTGCACGGAAACGATCGTAACTGGAGTTCCGGAAATCCGTTTGAGGCGTTCTAAAAATCGTCGGAAAGCTAAGAAAGAGAGCTACGACTTTCGTGTTGGAGTCGAATTCAGATTCGGAGCCCAAAATTCAGAATTCCGTTTGAAGTTACTGCATTAGAATTTTATTTTAGTGTTGGGTCATGTATTGGGCCTGGGTTATGTTTTCGACCCAGTTGGGTTATGACCCGAATTTGCTTTCTTTTTAAAGGAAAAATACTCGTGTTACTGTTCACCTAGTTACATATTCACGAAAAATACATTCGGAGCTTTGAGAGAACCATGGAGAGCTAATTCCTTAGAGTCATTCTGCTGTAATCGCGTTCCAACGCTTTGAGGTTTTTACTTTATCAATCTAATTTGTTTCTCTTTAAACACTATTCTATGAATTGCTTTTGCTTAATCTGTTAGTTTATAGAATTGTTTTGATTAAATTCGTTATGATTGCATCCTTAGCTTTTATTCGTCGTTACGTCGCTTTGTCGTTAATTCGCGTTTATAATTCGTGTTTGCTTAATTCACGAAAACTTAATCCGTTTGCTTAATTTGGAATATAGGATTGTTAATCTAGTTTATGTATTTTGCGCTTGTTAATTGACATAGGAATCGAATAGAGATCAAAATCGCTTAGGAAATTGGTAAGGTAGAAACCCGTGATAAGCCGGAACCAAAAATAGTAGATTGACTTATTTTGATAATCACTTATTTTAACCGCTTAATTGCATTTTCTTTATTTATCCGATCAGAAACCAAACCAACTCCCCCTTCATTTCGAATTTGGTAGATTAATCACATAAAAGAATCCTTGAGACGATATCCGAGTAGAATTGTCGCTGTATTACGTTTTCATAAAAAACACTCGTTTTCATCCGCGCGCGACAACTGATCAATGAGCTAGGCCCTCCACGACGGAGAGATGGATTGGGCCGACCCCGTGTGATGAGCGGGACAGAGCAATATATATATATATATATATATATATATATATATATATATATATATATATATATATATATATATATATATATATATATATATATATATATATATATATATATATATATATATATATATATATATATATATTATATATATATATATATATATATATATATATATATATATATATATATATATATATATATATATATATATATATATATATATATATATATATATATATATATATATATATATATAT
This sequence comes from Lathyrus sativus, assembly GCA_963859935.3. Lineage (NCBI taxonomy): Eukaryota > Viridiplantae > Streptophyta > Magnoliopsida > Fabales > Fabaceae > Lathyrus > Lathyrus sativus. The sequence continues at coordinate 146,582,552 of OZ012738.1, read as the reverse complement.
ATATATATATATATATATATATATATATATATATATATATATATATATATATATATATATATATATATATATAAGAATCTTAATCGGTTGAGTAAGTAAATAAAATAATTAATTATATTTAATAATTAATTATTTAATTGAATATGTGCTTAAATATAAGTGGATGTCAAGATAATCCATTTCGAAATAATAGGACTTTTAAATGATTATCATTCTATATATAGGCTATGATCTCACATATATCGTCCTATAAGAAGATTATCTCTTTTTATCCCCATTCGAAGAGTTTTCAAGACATTACGAGTACCGGTTGAGAAAAATCCACAAGCCAACCAGTGTCAAAAACTTGTCTTTACACTTTTGTATTTTAGATTTATCGCTGTCATTGTCTAAAAGTCTTTCTCATTATATTCGTTAAGGTATTCCTATAATCATTAATATCAAAATGTCATAGATCCTAAGGTTTGTGTCAATGGGAGACGCTTAAGCGCTCCCAGCGTGATGAGTGATCAGTGCATATTTATGCACTTTCTCCTATATTTTTACTTAGGCATTTCTTTACTTTATCTTGATTATTTTTATATTTTATTTTGTTTTTATATTTTATTTTATTTTTGGCTTAATTTGATTTCCGCACTTATTTTTCAGCTTTAGCAGTCTGCACGGAAACGATCGTAACTGGAGTTCCGGAAATCCGTTTGAGGCGTTCTAAAAATCGTCGGAAAGCTAAGAAAGAGAGCTACGACTTTCGTGTTGGAGTCGAATTCAGATTCGGAGCCCAAAATTCAGAATTCCGTTTGAAGTTACTGCATTAGAATTTTATTTTAGTGTTGGGTCATGTATTGGGCCTGGGTTATGTTTTCGACCCAGTTGGGTTATGACCCGAATTTGCTTTCTTTTTAAAGGAAAAATACTCGTGTTACTGTTCACCTAGTTACATATTCACGAAAAATACATTCGGAGCTTTGAGAGAACCATGGAGAGCTAATTCCTTAGAGTCATTCTGCTGTAATCGCGTTCCAACGCTTTGAGGTTTTTACTTTATCAATCTAATTTGTTTCTCTTTAAACACTATTCTATGAATTGCTTTTGCTTAATCTGTTAGTTTATAGAATTGTTTTGATTAAATTCGTATGATTGCATCCTTAGCTTTTATTCGTCGTTACGTCGCTTTGTCGTTAATTCGCGTTTATAATTCGTGTTTGCTTAATTCACGAAAACTTAATCCGTTTGCTTAATTTGGAATATAGGATTGTTAATCTAGTTTATGTATTTTGCGCTTGTTAATTGACATAGGAATCGAATAGAGATCAAAATCGCTTAGGAAATTGGTAAGGTAGAAACCCGTGATAAGCCGGAACCAAAAATAGTAGATTGACTTATTTTGATAATCACTTATTTTAACCGCTTAATTGCATTTTCTTTATTTATCCGATCAGAAACCAAACCAACTCCCCCTTCATTTCGAATTTGGTAGATTAATCACATAAAAGAATCCTTGAGACGATATCCGAGTTGAATTGTCGCTGTATTACGTTTTCATAAAAAACACTCGTTTTCATCCGCGCGCGACAACTGATCAATGAGCTAGGCCCTCCACGACGGAGAGATGGATTGGGCCGACCCCGTGTGATGAGCGGGACAGAGCAATATATATATATATATATATATATATATATATATATATATATATATATATATATATATATATATATATATATATATATATATATATATATATATATATATATATATATATATATATATATATATATATATATATATATATATATATATATATATATATATATATATATATATATATATATATAAGAATCTTAATCGGTTGAGTAAGTAAATAAAATAATTAATTATATTTAATAATTAATTATTTAATTGAATATGTGCTTAAATATAAGTGGATGTCAAGATAATCCATTTCGAAATAATAGGACTTTTAAATGATTATCATTCTATATATAGGCTATGATCTCACATATATCGTCCTATAAGAAGATTATCTCTTTTTATCCCCATTCGAAGAGTTTTCAAGACATTACGAGTACCGGTTGAGAAAAATCCACAAGCCAACCAGTGTCAAAAACTTGTCTTTACACTTTTGTATTTTAGAATTATCGTTGTCATTGTCTAAAAATCTTTCTCATTATATTCGTTAAGGTATTCCTATAATCATTAATATCA
>OZ012738.1:146560350-146575350 GCA_963859935.3 Lathyrus sativus | reverse complement strand
ATCAAAAACACTCGTTTTGATCCGCGTGCAACAATTGATCAATGAGCTAGGCCCTCCTCGACAGAGAGATGGATTGGGCCGACCCCGTGTGATGAGCGGGACAGAGCAATATCTATATATATATATATATATATATATATATATATATATATATATATATATATATATATATATATATATATATATATATATATATATATATATATATATATATATATATATATATATATATATATATATATATATATATATATATATATATATATATATATATATATATATATATATATATATATATATATATATATATATATATATATATATATATATATATATATATATATATATATATATATATAAGAATCTTAATCGGTTGAGTAAGTAAATAAAATAATTAATTATATTTAATAATTAATTATTTAATTGAATATGTGCTTAAATATAAGTGGATGTCAAGATAATCCATTTCGAAATAATAGGACTTCTAATGATTATCATTCTATATATAGGCTATGATCTCAAATATATCGTCCTATAAGAAGATTATCTCTTTTTATCCCCATTCGAAGAGTTTTCAAGACATTACGAGTACCGGTTGAGAAAAATCCACAAGCCAACCAGTGTCAAACACTTGTCTTTACACTTTTGTATTTTAGAATTATCGTTGTCATTGTCTAAAAATCTTTCTCATTATATTCATTAAGGTATTCCTATAATCATTAATATCAAAATGTCATAGATCCTAAGGTTTGTGTCAATGGGGAGACGCTTAAGCGCTCCCAGCGTGATGAGTGATCAGTGCATATTTATGCACTTTCTCCTATATTTTTACTTAGGCATTTCTTTACTTTATCTTGATTATTTTTAAATTTTATTTTGTTTTTATATTTTATTTTATTTTTGGCTTAATTTGATTTCCGCACTTATTTTTCAGCTTTAGCAGTCTGCACGGAAACGATCGTAACTGGAGTTCCGGAAATCCGTTTGAGGCGTTCTAAAAATTGCCGGAAAGCTAAGAAAGAGAGCTACGACTTTCGTGTTGGATTCGAAGTCAGATTCGGAGCCCAAAATTCCAGAATTCCGTTTGAAGTTACTGCATTAGAATTTTATTTTAGTGTTGGGTCATGTATTGGGCCTGGGTTATGTTTTCGACCCAGTTGGGTTATGACCAAAATTTGCTTTCTTTTTAAAGGAAAAATACTCGTGTTACTGTTCACCTAGTTACATTTTCACGAAAAATACATTCGGAGCTTTGAGAGAACCATGGAGAGCTAATTCCTTAGAGTCATTCTGCTGTAATCGCGTTCCAACGCTTTGAGGTTTTTACTTTATCAATCTAATTCGTTTCTCTTTAAACACTATTCTATGAATTGCTTTTGCTTAATCTGTTAGTTTATAGAATTGTTTTGATTAAATTCGTATGATTGCATCTTTAGCTTTTATTCGTCGTTACGTCTCTTTGTCGTTAATTCGCGTTTATAATTCGTGTTTGCTTAATTCACGAAAACTTAATCGTTTGCTTAATTTGGAATATAGGATTGTTAATCTAGTTTATGTCTTTTGCGCTTGTTAATTGACATAGGAATCGAATAGAGATCGAAATTGCTTAGGAAATTGGTAAGGTAGAAACCCGTGATAAGCCGGAACCGAAAACAGTAGATTGACTTATTTTGATAATCACTTATTTTAACCGCTTAATTGCATTTTCTTTATTTATCCGATCAGAAACCAAACCAACTCCCCCTCCATTTCGAATTTGGTAGATTAATCACATAAAATAATCCTTGAGACAATATCCGAGTTGAATTGTCGCTGTATTACGTTTTCATCAAAAACACTCGTTTTGATCCGCGTGCAACAATTGATCAATGAGCTAGGCCCTCCTCGACAGAGAGATGGATTGGGCCGACCCCGTGTGATGAGCGGGACAGAGCAATATATATATATATATATATATATATATATATATATATATATATATATATATATATATATATATATATATATATATATATATATATATATATATATATATATATATATATATATATATATATATATATATTATATATATATATATATATATATATATATATATATATATATATATATATATATATATATATATATAAGAATCTTAATCGGTTGAGTAAGTAAATAAAATAATTAATTATATTTAATAATTAATTATTTAATTGAATATGTGCTTAAATATAAGTGGATGTCAAGATAATCCATTTCGAAATAATAGGACTTCTAAATGATTATCATTCTATATATAGGCTATGATCTCAAATATATCGTCCTATAAGAAGATTATCTCTTTTTATCCCCATTCGAAGAGTTTTCAAGACATTACGAGTACCGGTTGAGAAAAATCCACAAGCCAACCAGTGTCAAACCACTTGTCTTTACACTTTTGTATTTTAGAATTATCGTTGTCATTGTCTAAAAATCTTTCTCATTATATTCATTAAGGTATTCCTATAATCATTAATATCAAAATGTCATAGATCCTAAGGTTTGTGTCAATGGGGAGACGCTTAAGCGCTCCCAGCGTGATGAGTGATCAGTGCATATTTATGCACTTTCTCCTATATTTATACTTAGGCATTTCTTTACTTTATCTTGATTATTTTTAAATTTTATTTTGTTTTTATATTTTATTTTATTTTTGGCTTAATTTGATTTCCGCACTTATTTTTCAGCTTTAGCAGTCTGCACGGAAACGATCGTAACTGGAGTTCCGGAAATCCGTTTGAGGCGTTCTAAAAATTGCCGGAAAGCTAAGAAAGAGAGTTACGACTTTCGTGTTGGATTCGAAGTCAGATTCGGAGCCCAAAATTCCAGAATTCCGTTTGAAGTTACTGCATTAGAATTTTATTTTAGTGTTGGGTCATGTATTGGGCTTGGGTTATGTTTTTGACCCAGTTGGGTTATGACCCGTATTTGCTTTCTTTTTAAAGGAAAAATACTCGTGTTGCTGTTCACCTAGTTACATTTTCACGAAAAATACATTCAGAGCTTTGAGAGAACCATGGAGAGCTAATTCCTTAGAGTCATTCTACTGTAATCGCGTTCCAACGCTTTAAGGTTTTTACTTTATCAATCTAATTCGTTTCTCTTTAAACACTATTCTATGAATTGCTTTTGCTTAATCTGTTAGTTTATAGAATTGTTTTGATTAAATTCGTATGATTGCATCCTTAGCTTTTATTCGTCGTTACGTCGCTTTATCGTTAATTCGCGTTTATAATTCGTGTTTGCTTAATTCACGAAAACTTAATCCGTTTGCTTAATTTGGAATATAGGATTGTTAATCTAGTTTATGTCTTTTGCGCTTGTTAATTGACATAGGAATCGAATAGAGATCAAAATCGCTTAGGAAATTGGTAAGGTAGAAACCCGTGATAAGCCGGAACCGAAAACAGTAGATTGACTTATTTTGATAATCACTTATTTTAACCGCTTAATTGCATTTTCTTTATTTATCTGATCAGAAACCAAACCAACTCCCCCTCCATTTCGAATTTCGTAGATTAATCACATAAAAGAATCCTTGAGACGATATCCGAGTTGAATTGTCGTTGTATTACGTTTTCATAAAAAACACTCGATTTGATCCGCGCGCGACAACTGATCAATGAACTAGGCCCTCCACGACGGAGGGATGGATTGGGCCGACCCCGTGTGATGAGCGGGACAGAGCAATATATATATATATATATATATATATATATATATATATATATATATATATATATATATATATATATATATATATATATATATATATATATATATATATATATATATATATATATATATATATATATATATATATATATATATATATATATATATATATATATATATATATAAGAATCTTAATCGGTTGAGTAAGTAAATAAAATAATTAATTATATTTAATAATTAATTATTTAATTGAATATGTGCTTAAATATAAGTGGATGTCAAGATAATCCATTTCGAAATAATAGGACTTCTAAATGATTATCATTCTATATATAGGCTATGATCTCAAATATATCGTCCTATAAGAAGATTATCTCTTTTTATCCCCATTCGAAGAGTTTTCAAGACATTACGAGTACCGGTTGAGAAAAATCCACAAGCCAACCAGTGTCAAACACTTGTCTTTACACTTTTGTATTTTAGAATTATCGCTGTCATTGTCTAAAAGTCTTTCTCATTATATTCGTTAAGGTATTCCTATAATCATTAATATCAAAATGTCATAGATCCTAAGGTTTGTGTCAATGGGGAGACGCTTAAGCGCTCCCAGCGTGATGAGTGATCAGTGCATATTTATGCACTTTCTCCTATATTTTTACTTAGGCATTTCTTTACTTTATCTTGATTATTTTTATATTTTATTTTGTTTTTATATTTTATTTTATTTTTGGCTTAATTTGATTTCCGCATTTATTTTTCAGCTTTAGCAGTCCGCACGGAAACGATCCTAACTGGAGTTGAAATCCGTTTGAGGCGTTCTAAAAATTGTCGGAAAGCTAAGAAAGAGAGCTACGACTTTCGTGTTGGAGTCGAAGTCAGATTCGGAGCCCAAAATTCAGAATTCCGTTTGAAGTTATTGCATTAGAATTTTATTTTAGTGTTGGGTCATGTATTGGGCCTGGGTTATGTTTTCGACCCAGTTGGGTTATGACCCGAATTTGCTTTCTTTTTAAAGGAAAAATACTCGTGTTACTGTTCACCTAGTTACATTTTCACGAAAAATACATTCGGAGCTTTGAGAGAACCATGGAGAGCTAATTCCTTAGAGTCATTCTGCTGTAATCGCGTTCCAACGCTTTGAGGTTTTTACTTTATCAATCTAATTCGTTTCTCTTTAAACACTATTCTATGAATTGCTTTTGCTTAATCTGTTAGTTTATAGAATTGTTTTGATTAAATTCGTATGATTGCATCTTTAGCTTTTATTCGTCGTTACGTCTCTTTGTCGTTAATTCGCGTTTATAATTCGTGTTTGCTTAATTCACGAAAACTTAATCCGTTTGCTTAATTTGGAATATAGGATTGTTAATCTAGTTTATGTCTTTTGCGCTTGTTAATTGACATAGGAATCGAATAGAGATCGAAATTGCTTAGGAAATTGGTAAGGTAGAAACCCGTGATAAGCCGGAACCGAAAACAGTAGATTGACTTATTTTGATAATCACTTATTTTAACCGCTTAATTGCATTTTCTTTATTTATCCGATCAGAAACCAAACCAACTCCCCCTCCATTTCGAATTTGGTAGATTAATCACATAAAATAATCCTTGAGACAATATCCGAGTTGAATTGTCGCTGTATTACGTTTTCATCAAAAACACTCGTTTTGATCCGCGTGCAACAATTGATCAATGAGCTAGGCCCTCCTCGACGGAGAGATAGATTGGGCCGACCCCGTGTGATGAGCGGGACAGAGCAATATATATATATATATATATATATATATATATATATATATATATATATATATATATATATATATATATATATATATATATATATATATATATATATATATATATATATATATATATATATATATATATATATATATATATATATATATATATATATATATATATATATATATATATATATATATATATATATATATATATAATATATATATATATATATATATATATATATATATATATATAATATATATATATATATATATATATATATATATATATATATATATATATATATATATATATATATATATATATATATATATATATATATATATATATATATATATATATATAAGAATCTTAATCGGTTGAGTAAGTAAATAAAATAATTAATTATATTTAATAATTAATTATTTAATTGAATATGTGCTTAAATATAAGTGGATGTCAAGATAATCCATTTCGAAATAATAGGACTTCTAAATGATTATCATTCTATATATAGGCTATGATCTCAAATATATCGTCCTATAAGAAGATTATCTCTTTTTATCCCCATTCGAAGAGTTTTCAACACATTACGAGTACCGGTTGAGAAAAATCCACAAGCCAACCAGTGTCAAACACTTGTCTTTACACTTTTGTATTTTAGAATTATCGTTGTCATTGTCTAAAAATCTTTCTCATTATATTCCTTAAGGTATTCCTATAATCATTAATATCAAAATGTCATAGATCCTAAGGTTTGTGTCAATGGGGAGACGCTTAAGCGCTCCCAGCGTGATGAGTGATCAGTGCATATTTATGCACTTTCTCCTATATTTTTACTTAGGCATTTCTTTACTTTATCTTGATTATTTTTAAATTTTATTTTGTTTTTATATTTTATTTTATTTTTGGCTTAATTTGATTTCCGCACTTATTTTTCAGCTTTAGCAGTCTGCACGGAAACGATCATAACTGGAGTTCCGGAAATCCGTTTGAGGCGTTCTAAAAATCGCCGGAAAGCTAAGAGAGAGAGCTACGACTTTCGTGTTGGAGTCGAAGTCAGATTCGGAGCCCAAAATTCCAGAATTCCGTTTGAAGTTACTGCATTAGAATTTTATTTTAGTGTTGGGTCATGTATTGGGTCTGGGTTATGTTTTTGACCCAGTTGGGTTATGACCCGAATTTGCTTTCTTTTTAAAGGAAAAATACTCGTGTTACTGTTCACCTAGTTACATTTTCACGAAAAATACATTCGGAGCTTTGAGAGAACCATGGAGAGCTAATTCCTTAGAGTCATTCTGCTGTAATCGCGTTCCAACGCTTTGAGGTTTTTACTTTATCAATCTAATTCGTTTCTCTTTAAACACTATTCTATGAATTGCTTTTGCTTAATCTGTTAGTTTATAGAATTGTTTTGATTAAATTCGTATGATTGCATCTTTAGCTTTTATTCGTCGTTACGTCTCTTTGTCGTTAATTCGCGTTTATAATTCGTGTTTGCTTAATTCACGAAAACTTAATCCGTTTGCTTAATTTGGAATATAGGATTGTTAATCTAGTTTATGTCTTTTGCGCTTGTTAATTGACATAGGAATCGAATAGAGATCGAAATTGCTTAGGAAATTGGTAAGGTAGAAACCCGTGATAAGCCGGAACCGAAAACAGTAGATTGACTTATTTTGATAATCACTTATTTTAACCGCTTAATTGCATTTTCTTTATTTATCCGATCAGAAACCAAACCAACTCCCCCTCCATTTCGAATTTGGTAAATTAATCACATAAAATAATCCTTGAGACAATATCCGAGTTGAATTGTCGCTGTATTACGTTTTCATCAAAAACACTCGTTTTGATCCGCGTGCAACAATTGATCAATGAGCTAGGCCCTCCTCGACGGAGAGATGGATTGGGCCGACCCCGTGTGATGAGCGGGACAGAGCAATATATATATATATATATATATATATATATATATATATATATATATATATATATATATATATATATATACATATATATATATATATATATACATATATATATATATATATATATATATATATATATATATATATATATATATATATATATATATATATATATATATATATATATATATATATATATATATATATATATATATATATATATATATATATATATATATATATATATATATATATATATATATATATATATATATATATATATATATATATATATATATATATATATATATATATATATATATATATATATATATATATATATCAGAAATCTTAATCGGTTGAGTAAGTAAATAAAATAATTAATTATATTTAATAATTAATTATTTAATTGAATATGTGCTTAAATATAAGTGGATGTCAAGATAATCCATTTCGAAATAATAGGACTTCTAAATGATTATCATTCTATATATAGGCTATGATCTCAAATATATCGTCCTATAAGAAGATTATCTCTTTTTATCCCCATTCGAAGAGTTTTCAACACATTACGAGTACCGGTTGAGAAAAATCCACAAGCCAACCAGTGTCAAACACTTGTCTTTACACTTTTGTATTTTAGAATTATCGTTGTCATTGTCTAAAAATCTTTCTCATTATATTCCTTAAGGTATTCCTATAATCATTAATATCAAAATGTCATAGATCCTAAGGTTTGTGTCAATGGGGAGACGCTTAAGCGCTCCCAGCGTGATGAGTGATCAGTGCATATTTATGCACTTTCTCCTATATTTTTACTTAGGCATTTCTTTACTTTATCTTGATTATTTTTAAATTTTATTTTGTTTTTATATTTTATTTTATTTTTGGCTTAATTTGATTTCCGCACTTATTTTTCAACTTTAGCAGTCTGCACGGAAACGATCATAACTGGAGTTCCGGAAATCCGTTTGAGGCGTTCTAAAAATCGCCGGAAAGCTAAGAGAGAGAGCTACGACTTTCGTGTTGGAGTCGAAGTCAGATTCGGAGCCCAAAATTCCAGAATTCCGTTTGAAGTTACTGCATTAGAATTTTATTTTAGTGTTGGGTCATGTATTGGGCCTGGGTTATGTTTTCGACCCAGTTGGGTTATGACCCGAATTTGCTTTCTTTTTAAAGGAAAAATACTCGTGTTACTGTTCACCTAGTTACATTTTCACGAAAAATACATTCGGAGCTTTGAGAGAACCATGGAGAGCTAATTCCTTAGAGTCATTCTGCTGTAATCGCGTTCCAACGCTTTGAGGTTTTTACTTTATCAATCTAATTCGTTTCTCTTTAAACACTATTCTATGAATTGCTTTTGCTTAATCTGTTAGTTTATAGAATTGTTTTGATTAAATTCGTATGATTGCATCCTTAGCTTTTATTCGTCGTTACGTCTCTTTGTCGTTAATTCGCGTTTATAATTCGTGTTTGCTTAATTCACGAAAACTTAATCCGTTTGCTTAATTTGGAATATAGGATTGTTAATCTAGTTTATGTCTTTTGCGCTTGTTAATTGACATAGGAATCGAATAGAGATCGAAATTGCTTAGGAAATTGGTAAGGTAGAAACCCGTGATAAGCCGGAACCGAAAACAGTAGATTGACTTATTTTGATAATCACTTATTTTAACCGCTTAATTGCATTTTCTTTATTTATCCGATCAGAAACCAAACCAACTCCCCCTCCATTTCGAATTTGGTAGATTAATCACATAAAATAATCCTTGAGACAATATCCGAGTTGAATTGTCGCTGTATTACGTTTTCATCAAAAACACTCGTTTTGATCCGCATGCAACAATTGATCAATGAGCTAGGCCCTCCTCGACGGAGAGATGGATTGGGCCGACCCCGTGTGATGAGCGGGACAGAGCAATATATATATATATATATATATATATATATATATATATATATATATATATATATATATATATATATATATATATATATATATATATATATATATATATATATATATATATATATATATATATATATATATATATATATATATATATATATATATATATATATATATATATATATATGTATATATATATATATATATATATGTATATATATATATATATATATATATATATATATATATATATATATATATATATATATATATATATATATATATATAATATATATATATATATATATATATATATATATATATATATATATATATATATATATATATATATATATATAAGAATCTTAATCGGTTGAGTAAGTAAATAAAATAATTAATTATATTTAATAATTAATTATTTAAATGAATATGTGCTTAAATATAAGTGGATGTCAAGATAATCCATTTCGAAATAATAGGACTTTTAAATGATTATCATTCTATATATAGGCTATGATCTCACATATATCGTCCTATAAGAAGATTATCTCTTTTTATCCCCATTCGAAGAGTTTTCAAGACATTACGAGTACCGGTTGAGAAAAATCCACAAGCCAACCAGTGTCAAAAACTTGTCTTTACACTTTTGTATTTTAGAATTATCGTTGTCATTGTCTAAAAATCTTTCTCATTATATTCGTTAAGGTATTCCTATAATCATTAATATCAAAATGTCATAGATCCTAAGGTTTGTGTCAATGGGGTGACGCTTAAGCGCTCCCAGCGTGATGAGTGATCAGTGCATATTTATGCACTTTCTCCTATATTTTTACTTAGGAATTTCTTTACTTTATCTTGATTATTTTTATATTTTATTTTGTTTTTATATTTTATTTTATTTTTGGCTTAATTTGATTTCCGCACTTATTTTTCAGCTTTAGCAGTCTGCACGGAAACGATCATAACTGGAGTTCCGGAAATCCGTTTGAGGCGTTCTAAAAATCGCCGGAAAGCTAAGAGAGAGAGCTACGACTTTCGTGTTGGAGTCGAAGTCAGATTCGGAGCCCAAAATTCCAGAATTCCGTTTGAAGTTACTGCATTAGAATTTTATTTTAGTGTTGGGTCATGTATTGGGTCTGGGTTATGTTTTTGACCCAGTTGGGTTATGACCCGAATTTGCTTTCTTTTTAAAGGAAAAATACTCGTGTTACTGTTCACCTAGTTACATTTTCACGAAAAATACATTCGGAGCTTTGAGAGAACCATGGAGAGCTAATTCCTTAGAGTCATTCTGCTGTAATCGCGTTCCAACGCTTTGAGGTTTTTACTTTATCAATCTAATTCGTTTCTCTTTAAACACTATTCTATGAATTGCTTTTGCTTAATCTGTTAGTTTATAGAATTGTTTTGATTAAATTCGTATGATTGCATCCTTAGCTTTTATTCGTCGTTACGTCGCTTTGTCGTTAATTCGCGTTTATAATTCGTGTTTGCTTAATTCACGAAAACTTAATCCGTTTGCTTAATTTGGAATATAGGATTGTTAATCTAGTTTATGTCTTTTGCGCTTGTTAATTGACATAGGAATCGAATAGAGATCAAAATCGCTTAGGAAATTGGTAAGGTAGAAACCCGTGATAAGCCGGAACCAAAAATAGTAGATTGACTTATTTTGATAATCACTTATTTTAACCGCTTAATTGCATTTTCTTTATTTATCCGATCAGAAACCAAACCAACTCCCCCTTCATTTCGAATTTGGTAGATTAATCACATAAAAGAATCCTTGAGACGATATCCGAGTTGAATTGTCGCTGTATTACGTTTTCATAAAAAACACTCGATTTGATCCGCGCGCGACAACTGATCAATGAACTAGGCCCTCCACGACGGAGGGATGGATTGGGCCGACCCCGTGTGATGAGCGGGACAGAGCAATATATATATATATATATATATATATATATATATATATATATATATATATATATATATATATATATATATATATATATATATATATATATATATATATATATATATATATATATATATATATATATATATATATATATATATATATATATATATATATATATATATATATATATATATATATATATAAGAATCTTAATCGGTTGAGTAAGTAAATAAAATAATTAATTATATTTAATAATTAATTATTTAATTGAATATGTGCTTAAATATAAGTGGATGTCAAGATAATCCATTTCGAAATAATAGGACTTTTAAATGATTATCATTCTATATATAGGCTATGATCTCACATATATCGTCCTATAAGAAGATTATCTCTTTTTATCCCCATTCGAAGAGTTTTCTTTCAAGACATTACGAGTACCGGTTGAGAAAAATCCACAAGCCAACCAGTGTCAAAAACTTGTCTTTACACTTTTGTATTTTAGAATTATCGTTGTCATTGTCTAAAAATCTTTCTCATTATATTCGTTAAGGTATTCCTATAATCATTAATATCAAAATGTCATAGATCCTAAGGTTTGTGTCAATGGGGAGACACTTAAGCGCTCCCAGCGTGATGAGTGATCAGTGCATATTTATGCACTTTCTCCTATATTTTTACTTAGGCATTTCTTTACTTTATCTTGATTATTTTTATATTTTATTTTGTTTTTATATTTTATTTTATTTTTGGCTTAATTTGATTTCCGCACTTATTTTTCAGCTTTAGCAGTCTGCACGGAAACGATCATAACTGGAGTTCCGGAAATCCGTTTGAGGCGTTCTAAAAATCGCCGGAAAGCTAAGAGAGAGAGCTACGACTTTCGTGTTGGAGTCGAAGTCAGATTCGGAGCCCAAAATTCCAGAATTCCGTTTGAAGTTACTGCATTAGAATTTTATTTTAGTGTTGGGTCATGTATTGGGCCTGGGTTATGTTTTCGACCCAGTTGGGTTATGACCCGAATTTGCTTTCTTTTTAAAGGAAAAATACTTGTGTTACTGTTCACCTAGTTACATTTTCACGAAAAATACATTCGGAGCTTTGAGAGAACCATGGAGAGCTAATTCCTTAGAGTCATTCTGCTGTAATCGCGTTCCAACGCTTTGAGGTTTTTACTTTATCAATCTAATTTGTTTCTCTTTAAACACTATTCTATGAATTGCTTTTGCTTAATCTGTTAGTTTATAGAATTGTTTTGATTAAATTCGTATGATTGCATCTTTAGCTTTTATTCGTCGTTACGTCGCTTTGTCGTTAATTCGCGTTTATAATTCGTGTTTGCTTAATTCACGAAAACTTAATCCGTATGCTTAATATGGAATATAGAATTTTTAATCTAGTTTATGTCTTTTGCGTTTGTTAATTGACATAGGAATCAAATAGAGATCGAAATCGCTTAGGAAATTGGTAAGGTAGAAACCCGTGATAAGCCGGAACCGAAAACAGTAGATTGACTTATTTTGATAATCACTTATTTTAACCGCTTAATTGCATTTTCTTTATTTATCTGATCAGAAACCAAACCAACTCCCCCTCCATTTCGAATTTGGTAGATTAATCACATAAAAGAATCCTTGAGACGATATCCGAGTTGAATTGTCGTTGTATTACGTTTTCATAAAAAACACTCGATATGATCCGCGCGCGACAACTGATCAATGAACTAGGCCCTCCACGACGGAGGGATGGATTGGGCCGACCCCGTGTGATGAGCGGGACAGAGCAATATATATATATATATATATATATATATATATATATATATATATATATATATATATATATATATATATATATATATATATATATATATATATATATATATATATATATATATATATATATATATATATATATATATATATATATATATATATATATATATATATATATATATATATATATATATATATATATATATATATATATATATATATATATATATATATATATATATATATATATATATATATATATATATATATATATATATATAAGAATCTTAATCGGTTGAGTAAGTAAATAAAATAATTAATTATATTTAATAATTAATTATTTAAATGAATATGTGCTTAAATATAAGTGGATGTCAAGATAATCCATTTCGAAATAATAGGACTTTTAAATGATTATCATTCTATATATAGGCTATGATCTCACATATATCGTCCTATAAGAAGATTATCTCTTTTTATCCCCATTCGAAGAGTTTTCAAGACATTACGAGTACCGGTTGAGAAAAATCCACAAGCCAACCAGTGTCAAAAACTTGTCTTTACACTTTTGTATTTTAGAATTATCGTTGTCATTGTCTAAAAATCTTTCTCATTATATTCGTTAAGGTATTCCTATAATCATTAATATCAAAATGTCATAGATCCTAAGGTTTGTGTCAATGGGGTGACGCTTAAGCGCTCCCAGCGTGATGAGTGATCAGTGCATATTTATGCACTTTCTCCTATATTTTTACTTAGGCATTTCTTTACTTTATCTTGATTATTTTTATATTTTATTTTGTTTTTATATTTTATTTTATTTTTGGCTTAATTTGATTTCCGCACTTATTTTTCAGCTTTAGCAGTCTGCACGGAAACGATCATAACTGGAGTTCCGGAAATCCGTTTGAGGCGTTCTAAAAATCGCCGGAAAGCTAAGAGAGAGAGCTACGACTTTCGTGTTGGAGTCGAAGTCAGATTCGGAGCCCAAAATTCCAGAATTCCGTTTGAAGTTACTGCATTAGAATTTTATTTTAGTGTTGGGTCATGTATTGGGTCTGGGTTATGTTTTTGACCCAGTTGGGTTATGACCCGAATTTGCTTTCTTTTTAAAGGAAAAATACTCGTGTTACTGTTCACCTAGTTACATTTTCACGAAAAATACATTCGGAGCTTTGAGAGAACCATGGAGAGCTAATTCCTTAGAGTCATTCTGCTGTAATCGCGTTCCAACGCTTTGAGGTTTTTACTTTATCAATCTAATTCGTTTCTCTTTAAACACTATTCTATGAATTGCTTTTGCTTAATCTGTTAGTTTATAGAATTGTTTTGATTAAATTCGTATGATTGCATCCTTAGCTTTTATTCGTCGTTACGTCGCTTTGTCGTTAATTCGCGTTTATAATTCGTGTTTGCTTAATTCACGAAAACTTAATCCGTTTGCTTAATTTGGAATATAGGATTGTTAATCTAGTTTATGTCTTTTGCGCTTGTTAATTGACATAGGAATCGAATAGAGATCAAAATCGCTTAGGAAATTGGTAAGGTAGAAACCCGTGATAAGCCGGAACCAAAAATAGTAGATTGACTTATTTTGATAATCACTTATTTTAACCGCTTAATTGCATTTTCTTTATTTATCCGATCAGAAACCAAACCAACTCCCCCTTCATTTCGAATTTGGTAGATTAATCACATAAAAGAATCCTTGAGACGATATCCGAGTTGAATTGTCGCTGTATTACGTTTTCATAAAAAACACTCGATTTGATCCGCGCGCGACAACTGATCAATGAACTAGGCCCCTAGGCCCTCCACGACGGAGGGATGGATTGGGCCGACCCCGTGTGATGAGCGGGACAGAGCAATATATATATATATATATTAATATATATATATATATATATATATATATATATATATATATATATATATATATATATATATATATATATATATATATATATATATATATATATATATATATATATATATATATATATATATATATATATATAT
>OZ012738.1:146480044-146559850 GCA_963859935.3 Lathyrus sativus | reverse complement strand
CTAAGGTGTTATTCCTAAGTATGCTCGCAAAGAAATTGCATCTTGTGCCTACGTATCCTGACGGGAGTGGAATCAGAGCATTCGTAGTTCCCCTACAGGGATTGAGGAACCATTAATTGTGGTCAAAGTTCCAATGGGGAGAAGGTTTATTGATTGATTCTAGGAGAAGAGACGAGTCGTCATCTTAGGGAGAATACTCGACTTAACCTCCACAAACGTATCGAAGACGGCCTTTGCGTCGCATTGAGAGAAGGGCTTTAATTTGAATATTTATCGACGAATATGCCACGTACCTCTCTCAAGCGGAAAATATTCTGACATCTTATTGATTTTTTTTATGGGGGTAGGAGAATTATCTCGACTACACAGATGAATCACGTCTAATTCTCTTGTGGGGAGAATAGAGGATTGAATTGAATCATAAGTTGTCTAGATGTTGAAAACTTATAGGCGTCTATCCTTGAGACAAAGGGGAACCTAAGCTGATCAACTTGAAAAGTCAAGGATTGAGCGGGGAAATGATGCAGATGCATAATGCAGTGTATACGACTTATAAAGTCATATACAGATTCCTCCCTTAGACGTGAAGATGCAAATACTGAGTGAACCAAATAAAAGTCAACTAAGATGCACACGAAAATAAGGGAGCAATCAAGAATGGATCAATCATAAATTTATGGAAAAAGGAACACATCTCCACCATCCCAAGACGGTACCTAGCCAAGAAATAGTCTAAAAAACAAGACCAAGATCTATATCACCAAAATAAATCATAAACTTAAGGTTGAAATCGAGTCTTACTTTACAAAAAAAGTTTTTGACCAAAACAAGGTTATAACTGGAAATATCGTAATTGGAATTAAGATTAATATCTTAATAAAACAAGATTCTAAGAGTTTTTTTTAAAAATTAAAAGATTATAAAAAATAATTGGGGATTATAAAAAAACAAGAAAAAATAATTAATTGAAAGATTAAAAAGATAAATAGGAAACAGAATGGGAAGTGATGGGCTAGGGCCATGAGGCCCAAACGAGTTGCCTCTGAGAAAAGGAAGAAGAAACCCTCGCCGCAACATCTCTACTTCTTCAACCCTATACATTTGCTCAGCATGTTCCTGCTGTTGACCACCATTTATATTCTTCCTCACACTTAAGGGTGATAATGGAAGGCATCACACGCGGGGATTCCTAAGTTCCAATGCTCGATCTCAATGCTAGAATGACGAAGGGGGACGATCGAGGGTGGGGGAGTATATTCAGAAGTCAATCAATGCCAATAATTTAAGTGAAAGTTACATAGCGCGTACCAAAATCCGAAGTGGCGGTGACGATAATAGCTTGCGGGTAATTCTCTCTATCCATTCTTCTTCTCTGTTCAACCCCATTTTCTTCTCCGTTCAACCCATTTTCTTCTCCGTGGTCTGCATTCTTTTATAGGCAACTGCCATTGATTTCGGAAATTAATGTGTAATGATGTGGTAGATTTCTGTTTGCTATCCAATAATAAGTTTTCAATTTTTGATTGAACATGTTTGAACATGTCTAGGTCCAATAAGTCATAATCCTGTTTTGGTAAGAGGCAAAGTTGTTGCGAGCATGTCCGTGATGATGAGGTTTATTTTGTTTTTGTTCAGAAAGTTTTTTTTAGATATTAAAATTTATTTCTCTATTGAGTTTGATTCCTTTTGGAATGCTTGATTGTGTGTTTGATGAGCCTTCTATTTTTATCTCGTCGTGCCTGTAAATTGCTTTGGGAAGTATTAATGTCATGTACTCACTTCTTGCATAAAACCGTGTGTGATGATTTTGAAATCTGACTCGAACCTCTATGCAGGAAGATTGATGCTGGCAGAATCAAACCAACATTATGGCTTCCAAAACTGAAGATTGAAAACCCGTCGCTCCTTTGAATGTAAAGGTCTTAAGGGCTCGTGGGTAACCGGGATTGGCGAAGGAGTTTTGAAACGAGCGACAAAGTCTGAACAAGGTAATTCATAAACTTGCTTCACTCTTCATCTTTGAATGAGTTCTCCCAAGGCTTCTTCATGTTTGGAAACTTCCTTCTATGATACTCAGTAATGCTGCAAGTCATGAAACAACTTTCCTTTCGGATTTACATCTTACACCGAACCACTCCTTCTGCACTTAATAATGATGATTCACTTTTAAATGTTCTTACCTTGATTTATTCTCACAATTACTTGCCGTATCTTCATATCTTCGTGTTTTTTTTTCCAGATTTGGCTTTGTCAACTTAAGGAGGGGAAATTTATAAAGGCTGTTATGCTAGGGTTTGAGTGGGACACAAGTTGGGCAAACTTCTTATGCTTACTACTCAGGTTCCAACTCTGCTAGACGCAAGCGAATCAAAAACCATGTCGAGGATGCGAATCGGCTTTCAATGTTGTTCTGCCGCAAATTTATCCCTGGAAATGTATTGTTTGTAGTGTCGTTTGTCATTAGTAATATAAACTGTAGAGGTGGATTGGTAGGTAAAAATGTGATCTTGGTCTCGTGTCCTATTATTGTACTTTGAAACTTTGATGTGGACCTTAATAGTCCCATTAGAGGGCTCTATTTAGAAATGGAAATAGCAGCAATACTCATTTATTTATTTTTATTGCTTTGGGTTGTAAATTCTACTTCTCCCAGCATCATCTTTGGTTTGTCTTTCACCTTTTGTATGCTTGTGGCCACATCGATCTCGTATTAAAATTAAAACGACAAATTTGATGTACATATTGTTGCACCCCAAAATTTGACCAACCTTTTCTTTTAGCTTGGCTTATGTTTCATATCATTTAGCATTTGCATTTGCATATCATTGGTTTTTGACAGGGGATCAAGAGGTTGTATTTGTCATTCAAGAGAGAAGTTTTCTTGTTCAAGCTCAACCAAGGGTATCATTTGCCTGTCAACAAGGATTCTTCTTCATCAGATTGGGTATCAAAGCTCCTTGAGAGAAGAAGTGTGTGTATGGGTGTTACCTTCTATCTTGAGGATCATCAGAGGGTCATGAGGTTACCTACTTGGATAAGTCATGAGTCAAGTAGGGATGGCAACGGGGCGGGTCGGGGGCGGGTTTTACTATACCCGCACCCGCACCCGCTTTTATGTAACACACCCGCCCCCGCCCCCAAACCCGACCGGGGGTAAAAATTTACCACCCAGACCCGCCCCCAGTAGAAAACGGGTGCACCCGCACCCGCCCCGCCCCCACCCGAAAAAAAAATTTTATTTTTAATTACAATAAAAATTAATAACTTAATTAAAAAATTAATTATTTTAATAAATAAATTATTTATTTAATTAAAATTTTAATTAGTAAATGAATATTAACTTGATTAATTTATTTATTTTAATTGCAATAAATGTATTAATAATTTAATTAAAAATATAATTAATAAATAAATATTAAAATAAGAGAATTAAATTAAAATAAATTATTCGGGTGCGGGGCGGGGCCGGGTTCGGGCGGGTCTTAGTGTCTACCCGCACCCGTACCCGCACCCGTAATTAAAAATCGGATTTTCCCCGCACCCGCACCCGTACCCACTCAAACCGGGTTTTCCCCGCTAATTTCGGGGCGGGTCCGGGCGGGCCCCGACGGGTCCGGGTTTTTTTGCCATGCCTAGAGTCAAGGGCTCAATAGACATCTTGAGGGTTCTCTATGGAAGTTATTTGATCACTCAAGTCATTTACAAGAACTTCAGCCAGTGGATAAGAAATTAAGGTTTCATCTGTCAACCAAAAGTCAACTGTGGACTTGAGAGAGTTCAAGACTTGGTTCTAGGTCATGCAAGCAATGGGAAGTCATCATATGTCATCTAGGATGTCATGTTGAAATCAAATCAAGAAGATTCAAGAGTTCAAGAAGTTACTAAATTAGGGTTGCAGATAGTTTTCAGTGTAAAATCCCCTCTTTTGGTGCCTAACTTCAAGGGTGAATTTCATCATGATGCAAGTCCAATCTCATTTTCCAACAAATATGAGACTTGTTCATCATCTTTCAAGTTTTCTTTTGAGTACAAGAACTCATCCATTGGGTTTGTACATCTCAAGTTATGGTGTCAACAAGTTGATGTCATCAGATGAAGAGAATTTTGAGGTACTCAAAGTCAACTCACTTCAAAGGCATTTTTCACATGGAACCAAGATCTTCCTCATCTTTCCTCAAACATGAAAGTTGTTCCTCATTGTCTTAGCTTTCCAAAAAGTCCTATAAATCATCAATTTCATGTGTGGAGCACAAGTTATGGTCTTTACAAGTCAAGGGTATTTTTGGAAACCTCATTATAGGTCATTCACTTCAAAGACCATTTTCATGAATTTCAAGGCCTCTAATCCAAATTTGTGCCACATGAAAGTTGTGTCACATTGCCTTAACATCCTCATGAGCTCAATTTCCATGAACATTGGTGACTTAGGTGATCATTTAGGCCATGATAAGGTGAAAACTTGACTTTTTGGACATGATATGAGTTTCTTCCATTACAAGTCATCAATTGAGATGGTTTTGATTTTTTTCACAGCACATCATCATCATAATGGTCATGCCTATATTCTACCTCATTTGAAACAACATGAAACCATTTTACAAGTCATTTTTTCAAATATCATACCATAAGAAGTCATTGTTCAAAACTTGGTACCAAGTCATTTTCAATAACCAAAATCAACATGATTCATTCCTACAGACCCTAGTTGTCCATTTGCTGACCTTGAATCAAAGGAAAAGCACCAAAACCTTTGTGTGCATAAGGATTACATTTTTTTTAGAAAAAATTGGAAATCAAATGATTCACTCATCATGGGCCTGCATGAGTGCCATAAACCCATCATATATAAGTTGAGAAAGAAAACCCTAATGAGGGGAGTGCAAGAAGCTGGTCAGAATAGCAAGACTCACTCAAAAATTTCCGAAAAGTCTCTCACTTCAAACCACACTTTTCCTTGGATATTTCTTCAAGTTATTGCTCAAGACATCTTCACTGAAGCATAAGGGTTGGATTGAGAGCATCAGAGCAAAGCTACACTGTGATTGAAGAGCCAATGGAGCAGCTCCGTTAGGTAACTTTTCAACCTTCGAATCTCCCATTTTAGACACTCTTTTAGGATCACAATTGGTGCATCTGAAGCCCTACCTCAGGTATGCCATGTCTGGATAACATGAGTGTTTATGTTGATTTCAGAATGTGCATCATTTCTTCATGGCCTATTTTCTCATAGTTATAGGAACCTTTTTCAAAATCTAAGGCTGGATTCTTATTCCTCGTGAAAAATGCTTTAAGAAGGTGCAAGGTGTTTTTATTTTTATCATGGTTTTGGTCTTGCTTCGGTGAAGCTCGCTTGAGAAGAAGACCGGAGCTAGGGCTCCGGCGTCCAGGCTTGAGCTGAGGTGGCTGGTTTGATTTGGCTTGGACTTGCGTAGGTGGCGTGCGTTGAATCAGACGTGGAAGCCACTAGGATTAGTGAAACGCATCGTTTCACTTAATCTGAGTTGAGTTTTAGTTTTGGGCTTTGTCAAATTGATATTCCCACCCCACCTTTTGGAGGCCCAAGCGAGCTAAAACATGAACTCAGTTCATTTCCTTTTGCTGATACACCCCTTTCTTGGTTTTAATTTCATTTTATTTGCTATTTCTTATTTAATCTTTTAAAAATAGTTTTATGCTTCACAAAAATACAAAAAAATTAGTTTCTTTTATTTCAATATGTTAAGTTATTTTTCAATATTTTTATTTTATTTTTCTATTATTTTTAATATTTTTAATGCAATTAATGATTTAATGTGTTTCATGGTGTATACCTTGTTTTGAACATGATCATTTACCACAATTTAAAAAACCCCTAAGACTAAATTTCCTCTCATGCTTAAGTGATTGATTGAGGTATTTTTGAGGGTTGGTTTGAGGTATTGATGATCATGATTCAATTGTTTTTCATTGACTTTTTGTGAACCCTCGATGCTTGCTCGACAAGTTGAGTATGTTGCCTTCTTGGACTTAGTTGATGATGCCTTGAGTTGAATCTTGCCTTGAGTTCTTGCACACTGATTTTTGATTGTATCAACTTGCTTTGGGTATTTTATTTGGAATTTTTTGGATTCTTCTTCTATGTTTGGTGACTGCTTCAAGTTCAAGTCATTTTGATCATATGTATGCATGCATCTTTGACCTAGTCTTTGGGATATGATCATGAGTGATCCCTTGAGCACCTCTTAAGCCTTGTTAGCTTTTGTTAACATGCTTGAAGTGTTGCCTTTCATTTTTAGAGGTCAGTTGTATGTGTACCTTGTGCCACAAGTTGCATTTGGATCATGTCTTTCCACTTGATTGAAGTGTGAGATGTTTAGATGGACTTTGATCTTCTAATTGAACTTGATCATGTTTGTCTTTCCTTGATGTTTTGATCTTGAATTTGAGGTATACCATTTGTGTTTCACTTCTTCCCTTAGAGTTTTTGATGCTAGTTCATGATGATATGGTGGTGTTGACTTCACAGTGTGTTTGTCATGAACATTTGCACTCTTTTGAGTTGTTTTGGTGCATTTCTTTACTTGGTCTTTAAGTAAGTGTTTGGTTGAGTTGATTAAGATGTGGTGGGTGTCCCACACTCATTCCTCCCTCACTTCTTTGTTTGTGCTCTTTGTGTAACACCTTTCTTCTTTAGATGATTGATGGTACTTGGTTGTAGGAGTTTACTTCTCCCATTTCATCTCATTTTCTTTTGACTTGTTTAAGTCTTCCCTTTTCATGTTTGCATTTCATTTCTTTTCATATTGCATTGACTTGTTTAAGTGTTTCATCTCATTTTCATCTGTGATTGATTATGTTTGGTGTTTACTTATGCTTTTTGTCATGATCCCCTATGATTCCTAGTCCCTCTGTTTAAGATGGGAGTAGGAGAGACATTAGGCTTTCAATCCTTTACATGATAACATTAGGTAGTTCCCTTTTCAATCCCAACTTTAGGACTATCTTGCATGGCAACATTAGGGTTTATCAGTCCCCCTTAGAGTCTTGTGTCTTCTCTTCTCATCTCAGAACTTCTTAAGACACTTAATAAAGTATAACAATTGTTTTACGCTATGAGCCTTAAGTACATAAGGAATGATGAGTGAGGGGCCTCCTCTCACATTGTCTAGAGTGTTTAGCGTATGCCCTTTAGGCGATATGCGACGCATTCGCTCTTATGTCATAGTCTTTAGTGCAACATGAGTTACAAACTAATTAATTCACTTCTTCTCATAAAAAACACAAACAAAATTCAAACCTTTTCATCCTTCGGATCGTTTCAAACCTAATTTTTAGAAAGAGTATGTTACATTTCCGTTCTATCGCAAACATGCATCGTCCCAACTACTAGAATGGAAACTTAACATTACTTATAAAAAACACCAACCAGTGGTCTTGTTATCCTGAACTACGTTTGCTCTGATTTCTCATACCAGATGAGGATACATAGGCACAAGACGACGATGTCTTGGCGAGCAACCTTCCCCCCATCACCCGTAGTTTTTGTAACTACGTTAACTCTGACTTTCCCATTACACGAGGGAATACGTATGTGTAGCGGTAAAAATCGTGAGCGTAAGTTATTGACTAACTTAACTCAAAGAAAACAAGAGTCGCCACCGCACTTTTATTTTATCCAAATAAAGGAAAGGAAAAAAGAGCGAACAAAACCAAAGAGTTCTAAAATAAGAACACAAGACAGAGATCGGGGTAAGGGGGTTGGTTACGCAATGGGAAGGTGTTAGCACCCAAAACGTCTATAGTACTCTATAGGAGCCCTTTGAAATATTTACGCTTTTTGGTTTGAAAATGGTTTGTTTGAAAAGAGATTGGGGAGATGAGAAGAGAATTATTTTTTATATTTTTGTGTTTGGAGAGACTTATCGTCTCATGCCTACGTACCCATAAAGTGCAATATGGAATCAAAACCCCGTAGTTCGTGGTACAAATGACAAAATTTTGTTGGTTTTGATTGATTTTAGATGTTCAAACAAGTCGTCATTTCAAGGAGGAAACTGCGACTATCCACCCACGAGTATTAAGACAACATTTGCGTCACATAAAGATGGAGGATTTGCTTGGATTATCAACAAGACTATCACTCAACATCAACGTGGAAAATGTCAAAGTCTTAATAATATGGGGAATAGGAGATTTACATCTCAACTATAGAAATGAATCATGTCTAAACTTTATGAAAAGTTTTAAAGTGAAAAAGTGCATAAAGGCACAAAAAGAGTTGATGAGTTTTTGTATTTTTTATGTCTTTTGAAATTGGTCAAAGCATGATTAACATTGATTGACTTTTATTAAGAAAAAACAAAGTTTAAAAATCACTTGACAAAAGTCAAGGTTTTATTGCGAAAGCGGTTTTGAAGTTTGAAACCAAGAAGGTTTTTGAAAGAGGGAGAAAGTTTTGAAAATTTAAGAAGGGGAGGAGATGAAGTGACTATCCTAAAAAACAAAATAAGAGCTAGAGATAAGAAAGATCTAACCGACTTGTGGCACACTCCAAAGCAAGCAAGAAGAATTCCATCCGATTTAAAGTATAAGCCAGTGATCGAGCCAAATAAAGGCTAAGATTCAAAATTCTCCAAGCATAGGGAAGAAAGTCCTAATCCTAAGTCCAAAATGTCCATGAAGTCCAAGGTCTAAGAATGGTCCAAGAGTATAGCCACAAAGTTAATAGCACCAAATTTTTTAGATGTTTTATCCTTTATTAGTGTTTTGAACAAAGTATGGTCCAAGTGGACAAAAGAAAAAATGACATAAACATAAACAAAGATATGGTATGTAATGATAAAATGGAAGCATAAAAGTAAAAAATAAAGAGTAAGAAGAGAATATAAACAAAATTAAACAAGAATATTGTTAGTGAATTAGTGGTTAGTGGTTAGAACATATGATCAATGATGATTAATTCTTGCACTTAGACCAAGATTAATGAAAATTCATTAGAGGATTGATAGAATCAAAGCCTCCTAACAATGATTTTCATAGGTATTGGAGTTAAGACAAGCAACTAAACATACTTGGACTTTTAAACGTAAGTTTGAGTCACGAATGATCATTTTCCGATTAAGGGACAATTTAGCGCTATGTTAAGCAATCGTAATCGGGTTTATGTAGAAACCACGACTATCTGAGGCCGGTCAATAAAATGTTAGTGTTAATACATGTTAGAGAAATGATATATAAATCACTCTCCTAAAACATGCCACACAAAAAGAAAAGAGGTAATGATCTCATCATAATCAAGATTTTTAATTAATTAATCAAAGGTAATCTATCACTATTCCAAAGTAAGGAGAATTATCTCAATGATTATTCGTCCATAGTTTTGAAATAATGAAGATTAATCAACCTTGATAATCAACAATCTATGATCCATAGATTTCATCGATCAAAAATAAAAAGAAGAAAAAAAGAAAATGAAATCACAATTTGAATCTCGAATTGATTAAATTATCGTCAATATCAATCACCTCTCTTGGTGGATAAAATCAACACCCAAAGTCCATTGATATTGATGAAATCTTATCAACATCAAGATCCAAAACAATCAACACTTAATCAAAATATTTTTAAATAATTTTTTTTAAAAGCTTTTTCAGAAATGAAATTAAAATACAAATTTAATAATAAAAGAAAAATGTGGAAAAATCCACATAGTTAAGAAATGAAAAAAGAAAATAAAAATAAACAAATAAAAGAAAAGAAAAGTAATATTGAAAAACAGAAAGAGAAAACGAAACAGAGTTATCTTCTTCTTCTAGCTCTCACACGCGAAAACATTCACGGCCATGGATGCTAGCTTAAATCACAACGGCGGGATGCAAAATTAACACGGTTGCAATCGAAATCAAGAGCTCTTCACAATGGTACCAACAATTCAGAGAATCACAACAAAAGATAACGGATCGAAAATGACGGTGAAGCTCAATCTACCTTCAAACTCAGGTAAGAAATCAATCCAAGCTTCTTCTTGCTTCTCTTCTTCTTCTGAACGAATCTCTGGTTGAATTGATCTGTGTTTGAGGTTGATTTGAAGTTAATTTGGTGGAATGAAGTATGAGAAGAGAATGAACGAAGGTTTTTCTGGTAGTGAGGAATTGAGGAAGAAAATCAGCAGAGATTTTTTGGCTTGAAAAGCTTGAAGAATAGAGTGAGGGATGAATTCTATTTATAGATGAGAATGAGTGAAAAAATGATTTGCCGTTTTGGGATTTTTCTGCGTTTTGGTTATTTGATGTGGGTTGTGCGTGAACTGTTACTGAAACTTTTTCATGTCGTTTTGCTTTTTCTTCTTTCAGCTCATTTAAGTGACGTGGAAGGCTTGCTTTTGATTTCAGCTCCTTTTCAAGTACGTGACGTGGACTATTTTTAACTGGCTCACATGCTACTCACAGAACTTTTTGTACTATCACCTCCATAAATAAGAGATCTGTCAAGCAAGATGCTCAATATGTTATCCAACAGGCTTTCCTGGGGAGAATCACTTCTTTTGGCATATGCACACAATGAAGGTAAGAAAGAAGACATAGCACTGTTTTCTGGCCATCTCCATGTGCACAGTAACTGATGTAGAAGATTCTGTTTATCATTTTCATCCACACAGACACGTTCAAGAATTTCAAGCACCCATGTACAGCATAATGATGTGATTATACCATTAACGTGGTTATCTTCAACAAATATTGCAGACTTGACTGACTGAACTAAGATATTCAACAGCCTCCGGCGGTTATCAATGCATAAGCTTTTTAGAAAGTGCACATTTATTTTGTTATGGAAAGCTCGCGCATATTCTCCAAATGATTGTCTAGCTTTGGCTCTGCTCATTGATTCTTATTTGATATCCCTGACACTCGTGGAACAATTTCATGCTTCTGCACATTTTCCTGCTTAAGAGCTTGCTCATTCTCAATCTGTGACTGAATAGAAGTTTCCATCTCTTTACAGCTTCCTTGAATTTCTTCATACAAAACTTTAAGAGTTTCAGCAGTAGATTTCCAGTTTTGTGCTTCACAATTTAATCGAGAAAGTTCGTCATTTTTACTGGCCAGTTCATGTTTCACCCTTTCTAGAGCCTCAAATGCAACTTTTCTCTCATATTTTAGGGTGTTTTCCATCTGCAAGAGTTGCTCTTTCAATATAGACTGACCCGCAGATGATTCCTCGAGCAACCTCTTCTGCTGTTGAAGCTCTTCCTCCAACAGAAATTGATGCTGTGCCAGAGTTTTTAGAGAATTATCTTTCACTCTCAGTTGCTCGGTAAAGTTTAGAATCATATCTTCATTCACTTCAACACAGACCACTTTATCAGTTTCTGTACCGAATGAATTGGAGTAACCCTCAGCAAGTACCGACTTAAAGATCAACAGTTCAATATGATTCTCTTCATTGGCATAGCAACATTTTTCCAATTCCATCATAAGCTCCCTAATTTCTTGTTCTTTATTGCTCAACGCAGATTTATAACCAACAATATCAACCTCCATCTTTGTTATCTTATCATTCCATTGGGATTCTCTAGACTTGAGAGTTGAAGAACAGTTTTTATGAACATCCTCCAACTTTCTCAGCTTGTTGCGAAGCTTTGATGCCATAGAATTCCCTCCCGCGTAACGAATCTGAGCTTCCCTCAATTCTTTAAGCGAATCTCCCAATTCCTGATTATCTTGTTCAAGGTAAACGATTTTCCTCTTCAATTCTTTCACAAGAGCCTCTTTCTCTCCCAACGAGTTTCTTAGCTCGGCTACCTCATGGTCCCTCATAATAGTCAATTGTTGTATCTCAGACTTCTTTTCTTCACACTGACCATAAACATCCTCAAGGCTAGTTTTGAAATCCGATATCTCAGCCTCCAAGAGCTTCCTCTTGCTTTCTTCGCGAGCCAACGCATGGTTACACATCTCCAAACGAGATTGAACCCCCTCCAAAGCTCTTGTCTGAGAATCCAAACTGATTTGCAAGGAAGATAACTCATCAAGCAACAAAGACCTCTCCTCCGCTTCAATATACTTCTTCTCAGTAGCCGATAACAACGACTTGAGGCACAAAATTTCCTCACTGCTAGCAGAAACATTCTGCTCCAAATAACTGTTTCGAGCATTAACCTCATCCAAAGACGAAACCAGCTCACTATTACTCCCCTCAGCAAGTGCTGTGATGCAATCATTAGCTAATGATGAAGAAGGACTTTGTCGTGATATACACCAATCAGAGCGACTGTAGGTCATTGCTGAGATTCTGATTTCTCCCTGAGGTGGAACCCATTTTACACGCCCAATAGCATTCATAGCAGCTTCGCGAAATCCCTCAACCGATGCAAACCATTGCTCTGGAGTTGTCCGGATCTCACTTTTACAAATTGAGTGATACAGCCCAGACAGGACTTCTCGGGGAAGATCATTGCCACCATTTATTTACCTATTATTTCGGACAAAATCTTCTTCTGTCATCTTCTTTTTGACCTGGGAATTGTGATGATCTGTATTAAGCAATATAATTGAATATGATAACAAGAGAGCGGCATCCTTGTTAGCTAGGATATGTGGTGACTGCTCATAATATCTATCTGAGAAGGCTTCAAGCACCCTCTGAATCTTCTGCGATTCTCCAGGCAGTCTGAAAGTCTCCAAAAATATACGCAGAGCTGTATCTAATGCCATGTCTTTGAAATCAAATGTTCTAGCAAATTCATGAAGAACCTGAACACAGAACTCGTCATGGTTTCCAAGGTAATCGCCAATGAGATTCTTATCCAACCCAGTAGTATGCCTGAAAAAGGAGGCAACACTTTGGGGATCAAGTTTGTCGGGCAAAAGATGTACTTCTTGGAGAAACTGAAGACCTTTCTTGGCATCACGATTAAAATGATCGGCTCCAATCATCAACCTTTTCTTGAAGTGCTTTCTTCGACCAACAAAAGGAACCCAATTATTTGGATCAGTGAAGTTTTCACATTTTTCAAGCCAGAATGGAGTATACTCTTCAAGATTCACAATAGAAGGTGCTGAACTCAAAGATCCTTTACCTATCCTTTCAGCCATTCCTTGTATGATAGCAATAAGACCATCCAGAGCAAGAATATTCATGGAATATAATGGACTGTTCACAGGAAATGCACTCTTGGACAACAAATTAGCAATGTCTTCAAAGATATTACTGCAAGTTGTGTCACAATCAAAGTTAGCATACATCTCCACCACGAATGCTTTTTGCCTGCAGAAGTCAACAAGTGCCTCCATGGCTACTTCCTGTTGTTGATATGAAGCCCCATATTTGCTTTGTGCAAGCCTCAAAATTACACAAGAAAAAAAATGCTTCTAGCTGTAACTTGAGTTCTGTACGAAGATGATGATACAAATTTAAAACAATGCTACATACCATGGAAAGTACAAGGGGACTCATTGACAAACCAAATTGCATAAGATTACAGAATAATTCATCCTGAATTATGCTCAACAACCTAGGGTGTCGGTGAAAAGAAGAACGTCCCAATTCTATGGCTGAATTAATCAAAGTTAAGGCAAAAAGAGGAACGTCTTCATCAAATGCTATTGTGTTTGATCGAGGACTCATTCCCATATGCTCAGCAACGTTCAACAGTGAACACAAGAAGTGAAATATTTCCAGCATGCAGGGAATCCCATGTGGTTCATTCATGAGCTGTTCATTCAGATCAGTCTCCTTGCCACTGCTTGCGGCTGTGTTTACATCCACTAAAATTGCTGCCGCATCACTCACAATATTAGAAGCAATCCCTGTGGATACAGATTGACTATCACTTGCAGAAATCAAGCTACCATTTTCCAATTGTGTGTTTGTAGAATGATGCTCATTTTTCACACCATCAATCTCTTCTTTTAAAACAGTGCTCCCATTTACAAATGCATGCTCTGTAACGTCAATGTCTTGAAGGTGACAGAAGATAGACCGAACAAGTTCATGCATTGTGTAGCGTGCTATCCTCTGCAACAAC
Source organism: Lathyrus sativus (assembly GCA_963859935.3). NCBI lineage: Eukaryota > Viridiplantae > Streptophyta > Magnoliopsida > Fabales > Fabaceae > Lathyrus > Lathyrus sativus. Next base: position 146,545,845 of record OZ012738.1, on the reverse strand, counting down.
TCACTTTTGCTTCCTGCTTGATGAACTATACGGAAACAAGTGTTTACTATGGTGCAAATATGTTGATTACTCAGCATTACAGATGCTTTACTTTTCACACATGCCAATAAAACTTGTAATATCTTCATTAATACCACTTCTTCTGATCCTGGATCAGTCACCTCAAATCTACAACTTGTGACAGCATCAACTACCAAGTGCATGGCATCCCCAACATTGACAGTGTTCTGATTAATTACATCCAGAGTTAAAATCTTGTAAACAGACGAAAGAGCAACACCAGTAATTGGTGCACCAGTTTCATCCGACTGAATCACATCCAGAAAAGGCTGGAGATACAAGACAGGGTCTATGACATGCCAATGACTCTGCCACGAAAAAATCTGCCTCCTTAAGTTCTTTAAAGACTGAACAAGAGAGTGCTCCAATTGATCTTCGTCTGACATATAATGAACACCCCATCTAACATTTCTTCGCATGACTGCCAAAACAGCACCAATTTCTGCATTGATCATGCACGCCACAGTAGTTCGGCTAGGATATCCAGCACCACACTGCCCTGTTAACTTTTCCAACTCCAGAAACTTGACAAAAGCATCCTGAAATGGTAGGCCTTGTCTTGAAACCTCTTCTAACAGCAAGTGCCTCATACGGTAAGCCCCATAGTTATGCAGAAACATGATCATATTCAGAATTTCCTGAGGAGGATAGTATAGTGGTATCACTATTGGTAGTTTCTTGATCACCCAATCCACCAGCAATGAAAGGTTCTAGATACCGAATGACAACCTTGGCAGGGTCCTTACCACAAGAGTTTGAATCTTCTTTCCCTGGTTTACGACTGCGGAGCCTTTCCAGTTGAGAACTTCGCCTTGCATGTGGTTGTTCTTCTTGGGTATTTGCTTCTTTCTCTTTAAAAACATTTGCTGGTCCTACATTAGCACCCACTCACTTCCACGGTGTTCAGAGCAGCTTCTGAACTACATGGCAAGTTTACTCTTAACCTAATGTCCGGAGAACTGCACGTCGTTTTAGGTTCCACCTCAGGAATTTTCAGATTTGAAGGCAGTAAGATCTCCAGCAGTGCATCAGCAAGAAACACCCAGGAAGCTTCAGTGAGGTATAAATCTTTGTTTTCGTTCAACTTTTTAAATGCAACATCCTCGTCTATATTCTCATCAATAGCTTTTCTCTTAGCAGAAAATTTGAGCCGCACATGTTTTGGTTCCAATTTATCTATGCCTCTGGGAGCAAATGGCAATGGTTCCGATTCTTCAATAGTATTTCTAACATGCAAAGCACAAGAATGTGATGGCCAGTGCCTCAAAATCAACTCAGCAACAGAAAGGCAGGCAACTTCATCACCAATTGCAATAAGAACCTCCAAAAGTTTTTCATGCAATTCCAGTTATTAGGGCTGCACAAGAGGCCTTGTTCAAATGCCCAACGTGAAATACTCAGTGAGCCCATTGAACATGACAATATTCCCAGCTGGTTCCATACAATGGAATCTTTAGAATCAATGTTAACAGCTTGAAGATAACAATGTAGAGCATTCTCATGATGAGTAGAACCTAGCTGAAGAAAAATAGCGGCAAGGTTTTTTTTTTCAACACCAAGAACCTGAGCTGCAATAGATGACTATCACCCTGATAGATTCAAAGACGAACCATTGAATAATTTGCAACTGAATCATCGGCCATCAATTTTGATCCAAACTTCTCATAGAACACTGCTTGATAAATCAATGAATTTCAACACAAGACAATTTGATCTTGAAAAATCACATTTCCTGAGAAAATAGCCCACCACCACGGGTAACTTATAGTTGAAGCAAACTCTTGATAGTTTGACCAAGATGAGGTCAAACGTCCATCTGATTTAAACTTGAATGAATTTCTTTGCCATTAATCTCTTTGTAAAACCCTAAACACACAGAGAAAAAGAAGAAACAAACAAAATTGAAAAAATATTTTTGATATTTTGGTTAGATGTTAGTAAACAGAAACAAACATAAAGAAAGTAAGAAACCCATAAGGGTGCGAAAGCTAAAAATATGACCTTGTTTGTGGAATGATATGCCAATGAAATGTGGGATCTTAGGGGTAAAAATTAGGGTATTACAGTATGCATAGGGTGGCGATATCCTATCGAGACTGTTCTTTCTTTCCATCCCCATTTAGAAGTAGCATTAGATAGTTTTCACCCATATATTTAGACAACAAGCGTGGATCCCGTTGAGTACAACAGACGTGAGGGGTGCTCATACCTTCCCCTTACGTAACCGACTCTCGAACCCAAGATTTAGTTGTGATGACCTTGTCTTTCCCTTTCTCTTAGATTTTCTTCGATCGTTTCCTTTCCCTCTCTTTGGGATAAATAACGTTCGGTGGCGACTCTTCTATCTGTTTGCCGGCCTCCCTTTTTGCAGTTGCAACAACTGGCGACTCTGCTAGAGATCTCTGGTTCCCTACGCGAGTCAATTATAGTGCTTGTTTGTTTATGTTCGTGGGTGTGTATTTGTGTGCATATGTGTTGTGTCTGTACATTATTGCATTAGCATTTTATTTTCCGCAGTTTGTTATTGTTATTATCTGCTGTTGTGCTGTTGGGTGGGTGTTCCATTGAGAGATGAGCTTAATACCCAGGCTTGAGTATATACATAGCTTTAGTGTGGAGAGTAGTGAGGGCTTACATGTTTGGCATGCAGTAGCTCTCATAAAATTCACGTTCAGACGAGATTTTCTTTGATGACATCCTATCCAGTCTGTTTCAGACAGTTGATAGGATGTTGGATCTAAAAATTATCGACTCTGGAAACCAATCGTTTGGAAGTCAATTAAGTGAGGCCTCCTCGTTTGACCATGATGCCAAACCAGAAATGGTGAATGTATCATCGTTTCTCGTTTGACCATGATGCAAACCCGAATTTCTCGTCAGTGCAGACCTTTGATCTTTGATACTGTGGGTTCCTATTACTTCGGTATTCTGATGTTCTGGTATTTTCTCGCCGAGGCAGAATTATGGTTCATCTTAGTCAGCAACACAACAGTCTTGATCCCCTGTTTGCATCTGCATTTTCATTTGCATTTTAACATTTGCATGTATTTGTGTTTCAAGTTCATATTTTCCCTTTGATTCTAGTAATCTAATCCATCGTCGGTATGGAGCCTGGTTTCAAGAGGACTGTCGTCTACAAGTTCCCGACGCCAGAAATAGGGCCTTTGCTTAGTCTCAGTTCTGTAGCTGATCATGGTGTTATGGAAGACTTCAAGAAGGATTATGGGAAGATTCTGAGCTATGTCTACAAGATCTCAAGATATGAGTTAGGAGGTATCCATACCCTGCTGCAGTTTTATGATCCTCAATTGCGTTGCTTCACCTTCCCTGGCTATGTCTTGATGCCAACTTTGGAAGAGTTTGCTCTGTTGATAGGAGTTCTGGTCCAGGAGCAGATGCCTTTCTTCCACACTAAAGAAGAACCTGAATTGACAAAATTAGATGGTAAGATGGTATGGAGAAATGGAGTCCCTTGTTTTCCACTGTCGTTCTTGGTGAGTAGAGCTTAACACTGTGCTAAAGAGGGTTGTTGGGTGGTTTTCAATGCAATTTTAGTGCTATGCGTTTATGGCATAGTGTTGTTCCTTAATATCCCAGACTTCGTTGATTTGGACGCCTTCCATATTTTCGCTTCCCGAAATCCTGTGCGTACTCTCTTGGGGGATGTATACCATTCTGTGCTTTACAAGAATGAGAACAGAAGAGGGAAGAATGTCTATTTCTATGCGCCACTTCTCTACAGATGGTTTGTGGATCATCTTCCTAAGGTTGGACCTTTTGTTGACACCTCAGACACGGTTGATTGGTCAGAGAGATTCATGGGGTTGACGTCTGAGAACATTGTTTGGTTCAACAGAGACTTGCTTGGTAAGGAGAATATCTACAGCTGTGGGAACTTCCCCAATGTTCCTCTGATAGGAAGGAAGGGTGGCATCAACTACAACCCTGCTCTCGCAATCAGGTAATTTGGCTATGCTTTAAAAGGACCCCCAAGGGAGGAGGAAATACAGGAATCTCTGTATTTCACAGGATCAGTTGACAGTGAGACTTTGGCCAGATTGGAAAAAGCTTGGGGTAGAATCCACCGGAGAGGAAAATCTTCTTTGGGTAAAGGTGACTGTAGAGCCTATGGACCATATGTTGAGTGGATCCAATAGAGGATTGAAAGGGTACTGTTACCATTCCCGGTCAGAAAGCCTTTATATCCTTTGATAGCTGAAGAACCAACAACAGTAGATATACAAAAGTATAATAAGCTGTGGGCTGAGAAAGAAGAGTTACGAAAAGCAAATAAGGAGCTGGAAAAGGAGGTTATTCAGCTGAGAAGCAAAAAGAACGAAGTAACCTATTTGTCCAAGATGAATACTGAAACCTTGAACAAGATGGGAAGAGAATTGACTGAAGAGATTAGTGCTCGAGAAAGAGTAGGTCAAGATCTGAAGAGTGCTAGCAATATCCTCAAGGACAAGAAGAAAGAGTTGGAAAGAGAACGCTTGGAGATATCCAAATTCAACAATCAGTGGAATGCTGCTCTAACTTCCAATAGGGGAAGAGAGGATGAGTTTCATCAACAGATTGACAGGTTGAAGACTCAACTCCGGATTAAAGATAAAAAAACTTAAGGGGAATCATCTCGTCAGCATGAAAATGACCGTAAGTTACGAGAAGCTCTGGCAACGTTGGAAGAATACAAGATAAGAGCGGTATTGAAGAAACCAAGACTCGAAGACGCTTTCAGAGAAGGTGCTTGGGAGGATTATGCTCAAGATCTGAAGGATGTCATCAACAGAAGGGAGTTTCTCATTCAGACATTGGTTGCAAGGCCTGGGCATCCAGAAACAAAGGCGTTGTTAGAGGAGTTTCAGACTCACTATCATGGCTGAGGGGAGAGCTACTTGATGCAGTTTTCTCTTTGTTCTTCTACTCTTTTGTTGTAGTTATCTTGTATTTAGACCATCACCAGGCTTGTTGGATGAGGTCATATTGATCATTCTGTTGTATTCCTGGATGCTATGTATGTTGACTTTTTCTCTCATTTATGGGAAGGATTTGGTGGCTCCATCTGTTGCTTCGTCTGTTTTTTGTTCGTGTGTGGAACTAGAATCAAGGGGAGAATTTCCCTGAATCATATTTACATGCTTGCATTTTGCATCATTATCATATTGCATTGCAGGTGTTCTTGGTGCCGTTAATCTTATCTCTGTGTCATTTTCTCTCACCAGTTTTCAGGATAGCAGACCAGACATTCCACCGATACTCGACCAGAGGGAATCATCAGAGAGCTATGGATCAGATACAGCTAGAGTTGCAAGAGCTCAGAGATCGTATGGCTCAGTTCATGGATCTCATGCAAAGGGTTGCATATGATCAAGAGCAGCTCAGAACACTAGTCCAACCTTTGATTTCCAGGGTGGACGGTAGTGGGGTCTTGCATGGAGGGACCTCTACCATCCTCCCTCGGCTGATGGGAATACCCTCAGGCTAATGCTATTCCTACTGTTGTCATTCCTCCGAGCGGAGGTCACCAACCAGGAGTTCACGTACCAGGTGCAACGGGAGTTGCACATGGGTCAGCAGGTCCTCAGTGGGAGGAGGATGAACAGGATGATGTTTTCTTGATGGGAGATTTGGGTGTAGGCCTTCAGACTGATGCAGATAAAAGGTTTAAAATAATCGAAGAAAAGATGAAGAATCTCGAGAATCAGAACTCTCTAGGGCTTGACATGTCCAACTTAGGGTTGATTCCAGGGGTGAAGATTCCACCCAATTTCAAAGTTTCGGACTTTGATAAGTACAAAGGGACAACCTGTCCTAGAGTACATCTCAGATCATATTGTCGGAAGATGTCTGCATACTCAGATGATGAAAAGCTGTTGATGCACTTTTCCAAGATAGTTTGTCTGGACCTTCACTAGAATGGTACATGGGTCTAGAGCCGACTCATATTAGAAGTTGGAGGGATCTTAGAGAGTCCTTCGTCCGTCATTATCAGTATAATAGTGACCTGGCGCCAAACCGAGTTCAGTTGCAGAATCTGTCTCAGTGGAGTAGTAGGGGGTTTAAAGAGTATGCCTAGAGGTGGCGTGAACTAGCAGCCGGAGTTTAGCCTCCGATGGTGGAGAGGGAGCTTATTGATATGTTCATGGCAACATTGCCAGGAATTTATTATGAGAAGCTAATTGGAAATATGTCTGGTAGTTTCTCTGATTTGATTATAACTAGTGAGAGGGTAGAGAACGGAATCAAGTTAGGTAAGATTCAGAGCAGAGAAGGATCCACATCAGGTGGAGGAAGGAAGATGTTCGATAATTCTAAGAAAAGAGAAGGTGATACAAATGCAGTTATAGGCTATAGAAACAGGAGCAGGAACAGAGCTCAACGTCAACATCAATTTCAGCCTCAACAACAACCATAGGTTGCCAGCATAACCATTCCAGTAGCACCTCAACAACAACAAAATTATGCACCGTGCAGATTTCAAGACTGAGGAAGGACCGTTAATAGGCAGTTTGGTACTCCGCCTATGTCGTATTCTCAACTGCTACAACATTTGCTTCAGCTACAACTTATCCAAAAGAGAACGTTGGCACCTCTTACAGGCGCGCCACCTCCAGGCTATGATGCCAATGCCAGGTGCGACTTTCACTCGGGCGCTCCAGGCCATAACATAGACAATTGCAAGGCTTTTAAGCACAAGGTGCAAGATCTTCTTGACACCAAGGCAATTAACTTTAGCAAAGAGACTCCGAATGTGGTTTAGAACCCAATGCCAAACCATGGGGAAGCTGGAGTTAATGCCATTGTTGAGGGCGAGAAGTTGAATCTGATAACTGATCTGGCAGAGCTGAAGATGTCGCTAAGTTTTGTGAAAAGCAGGTTGTTGAAAGGAGGGGTGTTCCCCGGTTGTGTGGAAGGTTGTGAAGGTTGTATTGCCACCCTGAAGGTTGTGTGGATCTGAGGAATCATATTTAATGTCTGATGAATGAAGGTGTTTTGCAGTTTGATAGAATCGAAGAAGAAAAAGATGTGAAAGAGGTTAACAGTGGGCGGGATGAAATCGCTACGATTTTAATCCCATACAGAACAATAAATATTTCAGTGCCGCCAAGGCCAACACCAATGATCATCACTAAAGTCGGACCAATACCTTACGAAAGTACCAAGGCTATCCCATGGAATTATGGGGCAGAGGTATTTTGTAATGGACAAAAGCAAGAATTGGTAGGAGCATCATCCGGAGGTTCGTCCGTGGATAATATTGTTGGGGCCGGAGGTTTGACCCGAAGTGGTAGAGTATTCTCCCCTCCAGAGGTTAATGTGGAAAGAACTGATAAAGGAAAGGGTAAGGTTGTAGCGGAAGAGAGTTTGCAACAAAGAGAGCAAGACTTTTTAATCAAAGATGCAGAGGAATTTATGCGACTTATCCGCAAGAGTGACTACAAAACTATGGATCATTTGCAACAAACTCCTTCTAAGATCTCCATCTTATCTCTGTTGTTGTGCTCTAAGGCACATCGGAATGCCTTGTTGAGAATTCTAAACACTGCTTACGTACGCAGGAGATTTCTGTCAATCAGCTTGAGGGGGTGGTAGCCCATGTAAACGCTGGCAATGGCTTGGGGTTCATAAATCTAGACTTGACTCCCGCGGGGAGAAATCATAATCATGCCATACACATCTCTATTAAGTGTAGAGGGGCGGTTCTATCATATGTTTTGGTTGATACTAGGTCATCACTTAACGTGTTGCCCAAGAAAGCTTTAATGAAATTGGACACCCAGGGTGTGATTTGTACTCCTAGTGATATAGTCGTAAGAGCGTTTGATGGGACGAGAAGATCGGTGTTTGGTGAAGTTACCCTACCATTTCAAGTGGGCCCGGAAATTTTCAATGTTGTTTTCTACATCATGGATATTCAGTTAGCATATAGTTGTTTACTTGTTCGACCATGGATTCATTCTGCAGGAGCAGTTACTTCGACCTTGCACCAGAAGCTGAAATACACGGTTGAAGGAAGGATTGTAACAGTGTGTGGTGAAGAGGACATCATGGTTAGTCACTTGTCGTCCTTCAAATATGTAGAGGTGGATGGAGAGATCCATGAAACTCTGTGTCAGGCATTCGAAGCGGTGCAGGTTAAGGGAAAGCCTCCAATTGAGGACAGAACTCCGGAGACTTCAATGTCTTCTTTCAAAGAAGCTCGAGCTATTGTGGAGTCTGGTTCTTCATAGGGATGGGGTTGTGTTCTCAGCATCCCCAATAAACAAGACAAATTTGGTTTAGGATACAACCCATCTTCCTCCTCATAGACTGCGCCGAGGTACAGGGGACCGATGCAGTTTACCAGCGGTGGGGTCATCTTTAACAGGATCAATGATGTGGGAGAAGACGAAGGAGACATTGACTGTGATATGGACGCGTGGATTCAGCCTTGTGTTCTTGGTCAAAGCTTGTGAAACTGGACTATCGAGGAAGTCGTTTAAGTTACCTTTTTAGAGTAATTTATTTGTTTTGTTTATGTGTGGTCCTACGTTTCGCCCAGGACGTAGTGGCTTTCTTTTGTAGGGCCTTACTTGTTTATGTTTGAACTCTTTTTATCATTAATCAAAGGCATTTATTTGCATTCAAATGTTTTGATCCCTGTTTTTCTCCTCTCTTTTTTTACAATAAAGTGGCAATGTGTTTGTTTTTGTTTGCATATCATTTTAACCATAAAACATCAATCATGCAGATTTCACATCATAGATGCCACCGCTTCAGATTCGTCTATGACTCGGTGTGATTTTGAAAATCCCGTTTTTCAAGCTGAAGAAGATATTGATGAAGAAGATGACCTGCCTGAAGAGCTCTCCAGACTGTTGAGACAAGAAGAGAAAGTCATTCTGCCTCACCAATAAGAGATTGAAATTGTCAACCTGGGCACCAAAGAGGACAGAAAAGAGATCGGAGTTGGGGCTGCATTGGAAGATGGTGTCAAGAGAAGACTGGTCGAAATGCTCCAAGAATACAGAGACGTCTTTGGCTAGTCATACGAAGACATGCCAGAACTCGATACGGACATAGTGGTACACCGTCTACCTCTTCGAGAAGAATGTCCATCAGTAAAACAAAAGCTGAGAAGAACCAGGCCTGACATGGCAGTCAAGATTAAGGAAGAGGTCCAGAAGCAATTGGACGCCGGTTTTCTTGCTGTTACAAACTATCCTCCGTGGATCGCTAACATTGTTCCTGTACCTAAAAAGGATGGAAAGGTCAGGATGTGCGTCGATTATAGAGATCTGAACAGAGCAAGCCCAAAAGATGATTTCCCGCTCCCCCACATTGATGTGTTAGTTGATAATACGACTCAAAATTCTGTGTTTTCCTTCATGGATGGCTTCTCTAGATACAGCCAAATCAAGATGGCCCCTGAAGACATGGAGAAGACTACCTTTATCACGCCGTGGGGGACTTTTTTCTATAAAGTTATGCCTTTTGGATTGAAAAACGCAGGGATGACTTATCAGCGGGCTATGGTGACTCTCTTTCATGATATGATTCATCATGAGATCGAGGTTTATGTTGATGACATGATCGTAAAGTCACAGACGGAGGAAGAGCATATGGTTAATCTTTTGAAGTTGTTTGAAAGGTTGAGGAAATTCAGATTGAGGTTGAATCCAAATAAGTGCACTTTCGGAGTGAGGTCAGGGAAGCTATTGGGGTTCATTGTCAGTGAAAAAGGAATTGAGGTAGATCCTACAAAGATAAAAGTAATACAAGAAATGCCAGCGTCAAAAACAGAAAAAAAGTTCGTGGTTTTCTGGGGAGATTGAACTACATTGCAAGGTTCATATCTCACCTAACAACCACTTGTCAACCAATATTCAAACTGCTAAAGAAAGATCAAGCAGTCGTTTGGAATGAAAATTATCAAAGGGCATTTGAAAGGATAAAAGAATACTTGCAGGAGCCTCCGATACTGATGCCCCCAGTGGCAGGAAAAACTTTGATCATGTACTTGACAGTTCTTGAGAACTCCATGGGTTGTGTCCTTGGTCAACATGACGAGACGGGCAGAAAAGAACATGCCATCTATTACTTGAGTAAGAAGTTCACAGAATGTGAGTCCAGATACTCAATGCTAGAGAAAACATGTTGTGCACTTGCATGGGCAGCCAAGCGCCTAAGGCAGTATATGTTGAATCACACAACCATGTTAATTTCGAAGATGGATCCAATCAAGTACGTGTTTGAAAAGCAGGAACTTTCTGGAAGAATTGCTAGGTGGCAGATGGTTCTGACAGAATACGATATTCAGTATGTTTCCCAAAAAGCCATTAAGGGAAGTGTTTTGTCAGAATATCTCGCAGAGTAGCCGATTGAAGATTATCAACCGATGAAATTTGAGTTTTCTGATGAGGACATAATGTTTCTGAAGATGAAAGATTGTGATGAGCCACTACCTGACGAAGGTCCCGAAATAGGCTCTCAGTGGAAGATGGTTTTCAAGGGTGCTGTTAACTCATACGGCAACGGAATAGGGGCAATCATTACAACTCCTCACGGTTCCCACATACCGTTTACTGCCTGGCTAACGTTTTCCTGCACCAATAATGAAGCTGAATATGAAGCGTGCATCATGGGTATAGAAGAATCCATTGATTTGAGAATCAAGAACCTTGATGTATATGGTGATTCAGCTTTAGTCGTTAACCAGATCAAAGGAGAGTGGGAAACTCGTCAGCCCAATCTGATCCCTTACATGAACTATGCCAGGAGATTGTTGCCTTTCTTTGATAGAGTAGAGTTTCATCATATGCCGAGGGCTGAGAACCAGATGGCAGATGCTTTGGCAACCTTATCATCGATGTATATAGTGAATTATTAGAATGAAGCTCCGATGATCACTATCATGCGCCTTGGCAGGCCGGCATTCATATTCCCAGTGGAAGAGACATCGGATGGGAAGCCGTGGTATTTTAATATCAGGAATTTTCTCAAAAATCAAGAGTATCCGTCTAGGGCATTGAGCCGGGATAAGAAGACTTTGAGAAGGTTGGCGGTAAATTTCTACCTAAACAAGGACGGTGTGCTTTACAGAAGAAACTTCGACTTGGTGTTGTTATGGTGTGTGGACAAAAATGAAGTAAGTCTGCTAATGGAAGAAGTCCATGAGGGTTCTTTTGGAACACATGCTGGCAGACATGCCATGTCTAGGAAGTTGTTGAGAACAGGTTACTACTGGATCACTATGGAGTCTGATTGTTTCAAGTACGCCAGAAAGTGCCATAAATGCCAGATTTATGCTGATAAAATGCATGTGCCGCCAAGTCCTCTGAATGTCTTGAAATCTCCTTGGCCCTTTACTATGTGGGGCATTGATATGATTAGTAAGATCGAGCTAATCACTTCCAATGGACATTGCTTTATCTTGGTGGTAATCAATTATTTCACCAAGTGGGTAGAAGCAACTTCTTTTGCCAATGTAATCAGACAGGTTGTAGCTCGCTTTATCAAGAAGGACATCATCTGTCGTTACAGAGTGCCCGAACGAATCATTACAAATAATGGTTCGAATTTGAATAACAAGATGATGAAGGAACTGTGCCAGAGTTTTAAAATTGAACATCACAACTCTTCTCCATACTGCCCAAAGATGAATGGTGTTGTTGAGGCAGCCAATAAGAATATCAAGAAGATTGTACAGAAGATGGTGGTAACCTACAAGGATTGGCATGAAATGTTTCCCTTTGCTTTGCATGGGTATCGTACTTAGGTGCGTACGTCGACTGGGGAAACTCCTTTCTCGCTGGTGTATGGTATGGAAGTTGTCCTGCCATTAGAGGTCAAGATTCCTTCCCTGAAGGTGTTGGTTGATGTAAAGCTTGATGAGGCAAAATGGGTGAAGGCTAGGTTGAATCAACTTAGTCTGATTGACGAGAAAATATTGGCAGCTATCACCCATGGTCGACTATATCAGAGCAAAATGAAGAAGGCCTTCGATCAAAAAGTGCGCCCTTGACATTTTCAGGCAGGTGATTTAGTGCTGAAGCGGATCCTCCCTCCACAAACAGACCATAGGGGCAAATGGACTCCAAACTATGAAGGTTCATACGTGGTAAGGAAAGTCTTCTCCGGAGGAGCCTTGCTTTTATCAACGATGGACGATGAAGATTTTACGTCCCCTATGAATGCAGACGCCGTCAGAAAATACTTTGCTTAAAATAGACCCGCTGGGAAGAAAAAATAAAATCCAGGAAAAAATGGGGCATCCCGGTGAACCATAAGAAGAATGGGTTCGGGCAAAAATTAGGGATAAAAAAAATGTAAACCCGCAAAGTTGAAAACCTGAAAAGGCGACTTTGGCAAAAATGGGTATCACGGTGAATTGAAAACCCGCAAGGGCAATTCAGGCAAAAGTTAGGGATTGAAAAGTAAACGACTGCGGTCTGCGTCCAACCTGTGAGCACAGTTGGATTCTTGGAGGACCCGAGGGTTGATCAGTCAGTGTCTTTAGAAGACAGGATATTGGTGAAACATCAAAGTCATGCGAGTCATAGTCGAATTGACACATGGTGGTTGTCTGTTTCCACATTGCTGACATTTGTATATATGTTGCATTTTGTATCTTTTGCGTAATTTTCTCTTTTCAGGAGTTGCATCTGATGTAATTTTCCTATTTATAGGCCATTTTCAACCAATGAGTATATTATCCACAAAGAGCTTTCTATTCTTGTTTTTACTTTTTACTATTTTGTTTGCAAAAGACGCCTGATGTTTTTGATAAAACTTTGCATACATAAACTTTTGGGGTTTTGCTAACCATAATTGAAACATTGATTGCTTGGATGATGTCATGGACGATGATCGAAATAGCCTTTATTGCATAGATGACACTGTAAGAGCACAGATTGTGTCTTAGTAATATCTCTATGTTTTGATGATAACATTAATGATAATTTGTATACAAGAATTATACTCTCTAAATTTGTTCTAAACTGTTTTCTACAGGCACAAAAGATTTTAATCTTAAAGAGCAAATTTGATGTGTACAATAAATTCTGAATGGCTCAAGAGCATCTGAAGATTAGAAGAATCTGAAGTATAAGAGCTTAGTCATCAAGATTCTGAAGATACAACACGCTGCATATATTATCAAGAATCTGAATGAAAGAAGACTCTGAGTGAAGAGACTCTGAATGAGAGAAGACTCTGATCTGAGTGAAGACTCTGATCTAAGAGCATGTTACGCTTCAAGCACACAGCTGCACCAGACTCTGATTCAGCAACATCTGAAGAACATCTTAGGCTCTGAAGTTTCCAGAAGATTCTGAAGACTGAAGACTCTGATATTGATTGTTGATCTGAACTATCTGAAGAATTATTTGAAGAAGATTATTTTAATATATCCGTTGGAATATGCCAGCAAATCTTTCCTTAATTGGGATAGACATAAATCTCTGCAAGAATATTATTCCTCTGATACATTCCATATATGGTAAATTCACAGCTCAGCAGACAATTGCTACACCCACATTTTGTGCGCCGTCTCTCTGCTGCAATAGTACAAAGGACAGTACTATTTGATATTGGAAATATCTTCTCCAACGGTATTATATTCTCTCCAATATTCAAGTGGCTATATAAAGGATATCATAGCACTTTCTTCAGTGACGAATTTTGACAAACTTATTCTCAAGCGAAGAAACTCTCAAGCTCTCATATTCTTTATAGTTCATACTTTGTTCTAAACTTCGAGAAATAACACAGTTGTGTTTATAGCTTTCATAGAAGCATTTTATTACTCTTACATTGTATTACATTAATTTGTAAAGGAAGTTTTCCTTAAGAGGATCTAGGTTAGATCAGTAGCTCTTGAGAAGACTAAGAACAGTTGTTCTTAGGTGTTGCTATTTGTAATCAGTTGATTTGAATAGTGGATTAAGTCCTTGTTGAGAAAGGCAAATCACTCTTGAAAAGGGTGGACTGGAGTAGTTGAGTTCAACGAACCAGGATAAAAATACTTGAGTTTTTATCTTTGATTATTTTCTGTCATACTTATTCAACCCCCCTTCTAAGTATTTTCTCACCTTCAGTTGGTATCAGAGCCTGGTTCTGCGTGTGCATTCACTTAACCGTGACAGATAAAGATCCAGTGAGAAGAATACTCTGTTATTTATTTGGTTGCTAATATGGGTGATATTCCTACATCAAGCAACAAATATGAAGGAGACAGAATCAGCACCAAACCTCCAATGTTTGATGGAGAAAAATTTGATTATTGGAAAGATAGACTTGAAAGTTTTTTCTTGGGGTATGATGCTGATCTCTGGGATTTAGTCATTGATGGATATGAACATCCTACTAAGGATGGCAAAAAGATTGATAGAAAATCAATGACTGAGGAGCAGAAGAAAGAATTCAAGAATCATCACAAAGCCAGAACCATACTTCTTAATGCAATCTCTCATACAGAGTATGAGAAGATTACCAACAGAGACACTGCTCATGATATGTTTGAGTCTCTCAAAATGACTCATGAGGGAAACTCTCAGGTGAAAGAAACAAAGGCTCTGGCGCTGATACAGAAGTATGAAGCGTTCAAGATGGAAGAATCTGAGAACATTGAGACTATGTTTTCCAGATTTCAGATTCTAACAGCTGGGTTGAAAGTTCTGGACAAGGGCTACTCAACATCTGATCATGTCAAGAAGATCATCAGAAGTCTTCCTACCAGATGGAGACCTATGGTGACTGCATTGAAGCTGGCCAAGGATCTGAACAAAATCTCATTAGAAGAACTCATCAGTTCTTTGAGAAGTCATGAGATTGAGCTGGAGGAAGATGAACCCCAGAAGAAAGATAAAGGTAAATCCTTAGCTTTTAAATCTAACAAATCTGTTAAAGCTTTGCAGGTAAATGAAGAAAGCTCTGAGGAATCTTCTTCTGAAGAAGAAGATGAACTATCCATGCTGTCCAGAAGGATCAACAAACTCTGGAAGCACAAAGGGAAGAAGTTCAACAACTTCAGAAGATCTGATCAAAAGAGAGAATCTTCTGGACACAGAAGATCTGGCAAGAAAGAGGTCACTTGCTATGAATGTAAAGAACCTGGACACTACAAGAGTGAATGTCCCAAACTTCAAAAGGAAAAACCCAAAAGGAAGTTTGATAAAAAGAAAAAGGTTCTGATGGCTACATGGGATGACTCAGATGAATCTGAATCATCTTCTGAATCTGAGGAAGAATGTGCAAATTTTGCGCTGATGGCCAACACAAATGATCAAGATGAAGGAACGTCATCATCTGAATCTGAGTCAGAATCAGACTCTGACTCTGAAGAGGTATTTTCTGAACTCTCCAGAGCTGAACTTGTTGAAAGTTTATCTGACATGTTGGAAAGCTACAGCAAGATTAAACTCAAATACAAGAAGCTGAAAAGCAATCTTGAATCTGAGATTGATCTTCTGAGAACAGAACTTGTTGAGCAGAAAGAAATAAATTTAAAACTCAAAAATGATTTAGAAACAACTCAACAAGAATCTGATACTGAAACAGAGTCAAGTGAAAATATTTTAGAAAAATATGACTCCAGTTTTAAAAGATTCCTCACTAAAAGCATAGACAGAAGCAAAATGGCTTCTATGATCTATGGTGTTAGTGGGAACAACAGAAGAGGCATTGGATGTGAATCTTCCTCTGGAAGCAATCCAAAATCTGTTGATAAACTCTTCATCAAGAAGACTCCTCTGTATTCTCATTTTAAGTTTGGTCATCTGAATGATATTAAACATACAAGCTCTGAAAAGAGTACTTATGTGTTTAAGCCAAGGGCTAGCCAGAATAAACACTATGTTGAAAAACAGAAGTTTAGGCAAAACCACAGAACATCTAACCCCAAAGGACCCAAGAAGATCTGGGTACCTAAAAGTAAAATAATACCTGTTGCAGATGTTCTTAGCAGCAAAATCCAGACACCAATCATGGTACCTGGACTCTGGATGCTCACGACATATGACGGGCGAAAGGTCTATGTTCCAAAGCCTGGAACTTAGATCTGGAGGGGACGTGAAATTTGGAGGGAACCAGAAGGGCAAGATCATTGGCTCTGGTACAATAGGTAATGGTAACCTACCCTCTATTTCTAATGTTCTGTTAGTTGAAGGATTGAAACATAATCTATTGTCCATAAGTCAATTAAGTGACAATGGTTATGATATCATCTTTAATCAAAAATGTTGCAAAGCTGTATGTCAAAAGAATGGTTCAATCCTATTCAGTGGAAAGAGGAAAAACAACATTTACAAAATTAACCTTTCAGAACTTAAAGTTCAAAATGTAAAATGCCTTTTATCTGTGAATGATGAGCAATGGGTCTGGCATAGAAGATTGGGACATATTAATATGAGACGTATATCTCAGATTAATAAACTCAATCTGGTCAGAGGACTCCCTAATCTGAAGTTCAATTCAGATGCTCTGTGTGGCGCATGTCAAAAGGGTAAATTTTCAAAATCTCATTTTAAACCAAAAAATGTTGTTTCCACTTCTAGACCATTGGAATTACTTCATATTGATCTGTTTGGACCAGTGAAAACTGCATCCATCAGAGGCAAGAAGTATGGGTTAGTCATTGTAGATGACTACAGCAGATGGACATGGGTAAAGTTTCTAAAACACAAGGATGAGTCTCATTCTGTGTTCATTGACTTCTGCAATCAAGTCCAGACTGAAAAAGAATGCAAAATTATTAAAGTCAGAAGTGATCATGGTGGTGAATTTGAAAACAAATATTTTGAAAAATATTTTTCTGAAAAAGGAATTGCACATGATTTCTCCTGTCCTAGAACTCCACAACAAAATGGAGTTGTAGAGAGGAAAAATAGAACATTGCAAGAAATGGCCAGAACCATGATCAACGAGACAAATCTGGCAAAATACTTTTGGGCAGAAGCAATAAATACAGCATGTTATATTCAGAACAGAGTGTCTGTAAGACCTCTTCTGGAAAAGACTCCCTATGAATTGTGGAGAAACAGAAAGCCCAACATTGCTTATTTTCATCCATTTGGATGTATTTGTTATATGCTTAACACTAAAGATCATCTGAACAAGTTTGATTCCAAAGCACAGAAGTGTTTCATGCTTGGTTATTCTGAACGCTCTAAAGGCTACAGAGTATTCAATACTGAAACACAGATTGTGGAAGAATCTATTCATGTTAGATTTGATGATAAGCTTGGCTCTGAAAAGCCAAAGCAAGTTGAAAGTTCTGCAGATAGAGAAGTTATTCTCACAGACTCTGAAGGCTCAGAGGCAGACAAAGACTCTGAAGCAAACCCAGATGCTACGCCTCTAACTTCCCAACTTGACAATCTGCATATTTCTGAAAGACCAACAGTCAGAGGATCTTCTTCCAGAATGAAAGCTTCTCATCCAGAGGATGTGATAATTGGAAAGAAAGATGATCCAATAAGGACAAGAGCATTTCTCAGAACTTCTGAATCTTCCTTCTGTGGCTTAGTGTCAATTATAGAACCAACATCTGTTGATGAGGCTCTGGAAGATAATGAATGGATTTTAGCTATGCAAGAGGACCTGAATCAATTCACAAGGAATGAAGTCTGGGATCTGGTTCCAAGACCTAAAGGTTTCAATGTCATTGGAACAAAATGGGTTTTCAGAAATAAACTTAATGAGAAAGGAGAAGTTGAAAGGAACAAAGCAAGACTGGTTGCTCAAGGCTACAGTCAACAAGAAGGCATAGACTACACAGAAACATATGCTCCTGTTGCAAGGTTAGAGTCTATACGCTTGCTTATTTCATTTGCTGCACAACATAACATCACTCTTTATCAGATGGATGTTAAAAGTGCTTTTCTTAATGGAATTATAGAAGAGGAAGTGTATGTCCACCAACCTCCTGGTTTTGAAAATGAAAATTTTCCAGATCATGTTTACAAACTGAAAAAATCTCTTTATGGACTAAAACAAGCTCCCAGAGCTTGGTATGAGAGGTTGAGTAATTTTCTTCTGAAGAAAAATTTCATCAGAGGAAAAGTGGATACCACACTATTTTGTAAAACCATTAAGAAAGATTTGTTGATTTGTCAAATTTATGTAGATGATATTATTTTTGGATCAACAAATATTATGCTTGGAAAGGAGTTTGCTAAATGTATGCAGGCAGAATTTGAGATGAGCATGATGGGAGAATTGAGATTCTTTCTGGGAATCCAAGTAAATCAGACTCCAGAGTGCACCTACATACATCAGACCAAGTATGTTAAAGAGCTTCTGAAGAAGTTTAACATGCTGGATAGCAAAATGGCAAAGACTCCAATGCATCCTACAAGCACTCTAGGTAAGGAAGAGGTAAGTAAGAAGGTAGATCAGAAACTCTACAGAGGTATGATAGGATCTCTTCTTTATTTGACTGCTTCTAGACCAGACATTCTGTTTAGTGTTTGTTTATGTGCTAGATTCCAATCAGATCCTAGAGAATCACACTTAACTGCTGTTAAGAGGATTCTAAGGTATCTGAAAGGTACTGCTAATGTTGGTTTGTGTTACAGAAGATCTGACGAATATTCACTAGTTGGATTCTGTGATGCTGACTATGCTGGAGATAGAGTTGAGCGCAAAAGTACTTCTGGAAGCTGTCAGTTTCTTGGAAGTCATCTGATCTCGTGGTACAGCAAGAAGCAACCAACAATTGCACTATCAACCACAGAGGCAGAATACATTGCTGCTGCTGGATGTTCCACTCAGATGCTCTGGATGAAGAGTCAACTAGAAGATTATCAAATCTATGAGAGTAATCTTTCTATCTTCTGTGATAATACTTCTGCTATATGTTTATCCAAAAATCCAATTTTACACTCTAAGGCCAAACATATAGAGATTAAACATCATTTCATCAGAGACTATGTTCAGAAGGGTGTAATAAATTTAGCCTTTGTTGATACAGATCATCAATGGGCAGATATTTTCACAAAACCCCTTGCTGAAGATAGGTTTAAGTTTATTCTGAAAAATATTTGTATGGATTTTTGTCCAGAGTAATATTTCTCAGAGTCAACTTCTCAGATGCTAAGTGTTTAACACTCTGAAGTATTTCATCTGTCTTGCTTGTTTAATTTATCTGTGAATTTTTTTTGTGTGAAACTCTGAACTGACCATCTCAGAGGATCTGAAAGTTGAAAACGTTTCATTTCTTAAGAGTTATAGAATCACATGCAAGCAAACACGTGTCACTCAGAATCTGAAAAGATGGAGTACACCTACTGATTATGACGTTTAAGGTATTGCTTTGAAAATCTCAATCTGTCTTGATTTTCCCCCAAATGTCATATCATAATTAAAAATGATTACTTTTCATTTAATGCAAACGTGCGTATGTGTCCTATGTGTGTCTGTTGTGTTTCCCATGCTTGCTTTATTTGTCTATATAAACCATTCTCATAACACATTCACACTTTTCACATTCTCAAACACATATGCGCTTTTGTTTGTTGTTCTCTCTCTTTGCAAACCCTAAAAGAACTCAGAAACCTTCATCTTCTTCATCATCGTCAACAATGGCATCTACTTCAAACGCTGTTACTACCAAAAATGCTACCACTGTCAAAGAACCAGTACGCACTCTCCTAACTGCTGTTGATTCACTAGAAGTACTGTGTGAAAGTTTCGTGGACTTAGAAGATCTTGCTGAAAATGGGTTTGATCTGATTTCTTCAATCAAAGCACAAGGCTGGGACGGTTACTTTGACAGGCTTATGGGTCCTGTGTATCCAACGTTAGTGAAGGAGTTCTGGATCCATGCATATGCTACTCCAAAGTTCATTCACTCCTCTGTGCTGGGAAAAAAGATAGTTATCACTGAAAACCTGATAAGGAAACTCATAGGTTTTAAGGCAACTGATGGAGTAACCTCTCTGTCTTCTGCGCGTGAAGACCTGAAAGATGTATGTCAAGAAATCTGTACTACTGGTGAACCTTGTAAGAAGGTTAAGTTCTTGAAACCCACTTACAAGATATGGGCTAAGATTTTCATGAGCACCATCTTTCACAGACCCTCTTCAAACTCTTCTGATTATGTTAATGCTGAACAACTTTACTTCATGTATTGTTTACACCAAAACATTCAGATTGATCTTCCATATTTGTTGTTTAATCATCTGGTGTCTCACGTCAAGGAAACAAGGGAAACAGCCAGAGATAAATCTGGAAAAGTCAGAACATGGATCCCTATGGGAAGGCTGATTTCAGATATTCTGATAGAAAACCAACTTGTGGCGCATCTGCAAGAGGCTGGGTTGACAGAAGATCTGACTTATATCATTGGCTCTGAAATAAACGGTTTAACTTTGAGAAGGATGAAACTGGTTGATGATTTATCTGAGAAACCAAGGAAAACTAACTCTGAAGAAGTTAAGGGAAGAAGGATTCCTGTTAAGGATTTTCCTTTATTCACCTCAGATGAACCTAGAGAAATTATTGCTGAGTATGTTGCTCGCTGCCTAAGAGATGGTGATGAGATTCCTGCCAATCTTTTGCAGAAGGAAGGCCAAGTTCTTCCTGATTTGACAAGGGAAAGAAGACGTAAGAGAAAAGTTGATAGTGAAGGTCATCAGAAGAAAAGGAAGCATTCAGATGCTGAAAAGAAGAAGAAAAGGAAGAAGCTGAAGAAGGTTCAACCAAATCCTCCTGCAGCAACTTTTGAAGAAATTAGAGATACTCTGAAACAGGTATTTAACACTGATTCTAATCCTGTTCATCATTCTGATACCCCCACACCCTTTGACTCCCCACTTAGATTTAGAAGATCCAGACCTTCTAAAACTTTTATCTCTAAACCATCTTCTGTCCCCCCTCATACACCACAATCCAAGCAACCAACAAACATACAAACAGAAATTCCACAACAAACTCAACAAACAACACCACAACCACAAAACACTATCCCAGAATATACCATTCCAGAGGATGTTCACCCTGAACACTCTGACCAACCTGAATATCTCGTTGATCCTGATGAGATATTAGATGTCACACCTTTAAACCAGTCTGTCAATTTATCTTCAACTTCTGAAAAATCTAACCACTCTGATGCATCATCTGATGATGAATCATCTGGCTACATTAATGAATGCTTGAATGATCTCAAACAACCTCGTTCTGAGAGTGTTTGGAAACAGCTGTTTAAATCTCCAACTTCTGAACATCCACCTTCTCCACAAAATTCCCCAACTCAAACTCTCACTCCACAACCTCTTGAAATCCAAAACACTCCACAACCAACAGAAACCCAACCAATTCCCTCAATACCTCAACCACAACATTCTGACCAACAAACATCTGAACCACAAACCAACCAACCAACATCTGAACCACAAATCAATCCTCAACCTTCTGAACCACAAACATCTGAACATCCATCTTCACAACCTCAACCTTCTGAACAAACACCACAAACACAACTAACCCAACCAAGAAAACCCAGAATCCCTGATGAAGCAGAATTGGGATCACGTGTTTATACTCTGTTAAGAGATTTTGATAAGGATAATGTCTCAGACTTTGCTGACATTATGGATGTTTGCATGACTACTATGGACAAAGAGGCTGCTGACGCTGTTTGGAAGAAATATCTTTACAGACTGAATAGGGAGGCTTTGAAAATCAGGACTCAATGTCTTAGATTGTCAAAAGTAAGGTTTGCTGCTTATCAAAAACGGATTAAGAGAAACACTCCTCCTATTCTTCTTCTAGAAGCTCCTCCACCTCCAGAAATTCCTGCACCTGATGTTACTCAGCCTGTTTCAGAATCTACTGTTTCAGAATCTACAGATCTTCAGAAGGATGTCAAAGAACTTAAGGATTTTATGGTTGATCAAAAGAAAACAAATAAAGAAATGAAAACTTGGATGGCTAAGCAAGATGAAAATTCAGAAAGGATTACAGCACTGCTGCAACTCATTGCTTCTCAACAAGCCTCATCTGCTAAACCTACTTGATGTTTTGCACAAGTTTTTCATGTTTTGCTTTGTTTTGATTTTCTTCTGATATGTTTTGTATGCTTTTATCTGAATCTGGATGTTCTCTTGACTTAATGACAATGATCTTTTTGCTTATCTGGATATGTGTTTCTTCTGCATCTTTACTGTCTTTTTTAATTCTTTTTGATTATGACAAAAAGGGGGAGAAACAAAATAGAATCTGATTGTTCAAATCTATAAGCAATTATCTGAACTAAGTCAGACATGTTACTAACATTCTTTGAATTTAACTGTCCCAGATATTATTAAAAAATCTGACAAATTTCATTGAAGTTTTTCCTGAGATCTATCTTTTCAGAACCTGATCAAAAATAGCTAAATCTGAGTAGACCAGACTCTGATATCTAACCTTGAGTACTATGATCTAAAAGATAACTCAAGACAGGAAATGGCAAGATAAACAACCAGGTGTTCTGAAGTTGTTCATCTGGCATCAAGCTTTAATATGGCATCAAGCTTTGACTCTAGAAGTCAAACATATGTCAACCAGGCTTCAATCAGGCTCTGAATCTGAAATGTACTCAACCAGAAAGGGAAGTATCTAATTCCATTAGAGTATTCATTTCAGGGGGAGATTGTTAATCTCAGGGGGAGTAATTTTAATTCATATTTTTATTGAACAAATTTCTCATGTTTTGTCATCATCAAAAAGGGGGAGATTGTAAGAGCACAGATTGTGTCTTAGTAATATCTCTATGTTTTGATGATAACATTAATGATAATTTGTATACAAGAATTATACTCTCTAAATTTGTTCTAAACTGTTTTCTACAGGCACAAAAGATTTTAATCTTAAAGAGCAAATTTGATGTGTACAATAAATTCTGAATGGCTCAAGAGCATCTGAAGATTAGAAGAATCTGAAGTATAAGAGCTTAGTCATCAAGATTCTGAAGATACAACACGCTGCATATATTATCAAGAATCTGAATGAAAGAAGACTCTGAGTGAAGAGACTCTGAATGAGAGAAGACTCTGATCTGAGTGAAGACTCTGATCTAAGAGCATGTTACGCTTCAAGCACACAGCTGCACCAGACTCTGATTCAGCAACATCTGAAGAACATCTTAGGCTCTGAAGTTTCCAGAAGATTCTGAAGACTGAAGACTCTGATATTGATTGTTGATCTGAACTATCTGAAGAATTATTTGAAGAAGATTATTTTAATATATCCGTTGGAATATGCCAGCAAATCTTTCCTTAATTGGGATAGACATAAATCTCTGCAAGAATATTATTCCTCTGATACATTCCATATATGGTAAATTCACAGCTCAGCAGACAATTGCTACACCCACATTTTGTGCGCCGTCTCTCTGCTGCAATAGTACAAAGGACAGTACTATTTGATATTGGAAATATCTTCTCCAACGGTATTATATTCTCTCCAATATTCAAGTGGCTATATAAAGGATATCATAGCACTTTCTTCAGTGACGAATTTTGATAAACTTATTCTCAAGCGAAGAAACTCTCAAGCTCTCATATTATTTATAGTTCATACTTTGTTCTAAACTTCGAGAAATAACACAGTTGTGTTTATAGCTTTCATAGAAGCATTTTATTACTCTTACATTGTATTACATTAATTTGTAAAGGAAGTTTTCCTTAAGAGGATCTAGGTTAGATCAGTAGCTCTTGAGAAGACTAAGAACAGTTGTTCTTAGGTGTTGCTATTTGTAATCAGTTGATTTGAATAGTGGATTAAGTCCTTGTTGAGAAAGGCAAATCACTCTTGAAAAGGGTGGACTGGAGTAGTTGAGTTCAACGAACCAGGATAAAAATACTTGAGTTTTTATCTTTGATTATTTTCTGTCATACTTATTCAACCCCCCTTCTAAGTATTTTCTCACCTTCAGACACATTGTTTGTTTGTCATTTGCAGGGCTCTTACAATTAAGAATTGTTTCAGAAGGGTATCCCCGAAAGAGATATGTCTCTATTCCCACAAGGTGAAGATGTCAGATCGGAAGTATCTCGCTAGCGATAGAGTGCACTTATACCTAGCAGGTTGAGACTGTGGTTATCCCCAACAGGTTGAGATTGTGGTTTTCCTCAACAGGTTGAGATTAAAATTCCCTTGCAGTGGCGCGCGTTTATCTCCAGTAAGTATTAGGGATTACTTCCCCAACAGTGGGACAAGTTCAATGTAATTCCCCACAGATTCTATGTTATTGACTCATTTCCCCAAGCAGAGGTTGATGCTGATTCCCTCGATGAGTATCCTCTAGTGAAGTCGTTCTCCGCAGTAGAATCCAATGGTTATTGGTATTCTTTAGAGCGAGATGTCGGGATGATTTCCCATTGTTTGTTTTTCTCAATCCCCGTCAGAGCGAATTTTATCCCTAGTAGAGTGGATTTTATTCCCCGCATAGTGGGGTTGTCCCCAGAAGAGTGTTATTCTGGAAGGCCGTTCAGGGCATTTTCCGCAGCAGAATCCAGTGGATATTGGTATTCTTCAGAGCAAGAGTTTTTGGGATAGTTTCCTAAATAATCTTATTCCTAATTCCCAGCAGAGTAGAATTCTTCCCAGCAGAGTGGAGCTATCTCTGGCAGATCAGTTTTTTCCCCTGGAGAGTTTTTCTAGAAGGCCATCGAGGGCATTTTCCTCAGGAGAGTGGGTTTTTACCCCTAGAAGAGTTCATTTCCAGGAGGCCGTCCAGGGCGTTCCCCAGCACGAGTTTTCTTGCCGTTTATTTCGGCACCCTTTTGGCGTTGGTGTTCCTTTGCATTTGCACTTTGTCATATCATCCTCCCAAATGCGTAGCATTTCTATTTCATATGGAGCATTACACCATATTCAAACATATGCATTCGAAGCATAAGCCAGGTTGTTACCTCTTGTTGCCAGATGTTTCTCCAACTGATAATGGTGTAGTTCTTAAGCCTGTGTGGTATTCAGACCCCAGCAAAATCTTTGATAGATGTGTTCATCTTATCTTTATTTCCCCAACAGAGTTTGCTTGTTTAAGTTTCTCTTTCCCCAGTGGAGCTCTCTTTCAGATTGTGAATCGGTTGATTCTTCTTACCAACGGATGTCGAGCCTGCTTGTTAGCAGATGTTTCTTACCGACTGAGTGTCGAGCCTGCTTGGATAGCAGATGTTTCTTACTGACCAAGTGTCGAGCCTGCTTAGATAGCAGATGTTCTTTACCAACTTAGTGTCGTGCCTGCTTGTTAGCAGATGTTCTTACCGACTTAGTGTCGAGCCTGCTTGGATATCAGATGTTCTTTAACGAGTTAGTGTCGTTCTTTTTTGTTAGCAGATGTTTCTTACCGACATGAGTGTCGAGCCTGCTTGTTAGCAGATGTTTCTTACCGACATGAGTGCTGAGCCTGCTTGTTAGCAGATGTTCTTTACCGGCGGATGTCAAACCTGCTTGTTAGCAGATGTTTCTTACCGACTGAGTGTCGAGCCTGCTTGTTAGCAGATGTTTCTTACCTATCAGGTGTCGAGCCTGCGGTTTAGCAGATGTTTTTTTGATTGGGTGTCGATGCTTTCTAACTTGTGGTTAGTTAGTTGTTTTCTCACAACTCTCAAATACATTTCTCCTGATTCCACTTTGGTGGACAATTCTACAGATTACTATCTCGCGGTTGGCAAATTTCTGGGTTCTTTTATATTCAAATCACCTTTTACCTTGAACATTTTGAAAGTGGTTGCTTTTCACACCTTCAGGTCCAAGTCATTTGAACAGGGGCAACTGTTGTACCCCAAAATTTGACCAACCTTTTCTTTTAGCTTGGCTTATGTTTCATATCATTTAGCATTTGAATTTGCATAGCATTGGTTCTTGACAGGGGATCAAGAGGTTGTATTTGTCATTCAAGATAGAAGTTTTCTTGTTCAAGCTCAATCAAGGGTATCATTTGCCTGTCAACAAGGATTCTTTATTATCAGATTGGGTATCAAAGCTCCTTGAGAGAAGAAGTGTGTGTATGGGTGTTACCTCCTATCTTGAGGATCATTACAGGGTCACGAGGTTACCTATTTAGATAAGGCATGAGTCAAGGGCTCAATAGACATCTTGAGGGTTCTGTATGGAAGTTATTTATCACTCAAGTCATTTACAAGAACTTCAGTCAGTGGATAAGAAGTTAGGGTTTCATCTGGTCAACCAAAAGTCAATTGTGGACTTGAGAGGGTTCAAGACTTGGTTCTAGGTCATGCAAGACATGGGAAGTCATCATAGGTCATCTAGGATGTCATGTTGAAATCAAATCAATAATATTCAAGAGTTCAAGAAGTTACTAAATTAGGGTTGCAGATGGTTTTCAGTGTAAAATCCCCTCTTTTGGTGCCTAACTTCAAGGGTGAATTTCATCATGATGCAAGTCCAATCTCATTTTTCAACAAATATGAGACTTGTTCATAATCTTTCAAGTTTTCTTTTGAGTACAAGAACTCATCCATTGGGTTTGTACATCTCAAGTTATGGTGTCAACAAGTTGATGTCATCAGATGAAGAGAATTTTGAGGTACTCAAAGTCAACTCACTTCAAAGGCATTTTCACATAGAACTAAGGTCTTCCTCATCTTTACTCAAACATGAAATTTGTTCCTCATTGTCTTAGCGTTCAAAAAAGTCCTAGAACTCATCAATCTCATGTGTGGAGCTCAAGTTATGGTCTTCACAAGGGTATTTTTGGAAACCTCATTATAGGTCATTCACTTCAAAGACCATTTTCATGAATTTCAAGGCCTCTAATCCAAATTTCTACCACATGAAAGTTGTGCCACATTGCCTTAACATCCTCATGAGCTCAATTTCCATGAACATTGGTGACTTAGGTGATCATTTAGGCCATGATAAGGTGAAAACTTGACTTTTTGAACATGATATGAGTTTCTTCCATTACAAGTCATCAATTGAGATGGTTTTGATTTTTTTCACACCATATCATCATCATAATGGTCATGCCTATATTTTACCTCATTTGAACCAACATGAAACCATTTTACAAGTCATTTTTTCAAATATCATACCATAAGAAGTCATTGTTCAAAACTTGGTACCAAGTCATTTTCAATAACCAAAATCAACATGATTCATTCCTACACACCCTAGTTGTCCATTTGTTGACCTTGAATCAAAGGAAAAGTACTAAAACCCGTGTGTTCATATGGATTTTAATTTTTGGAAAAAAATGGGAAATCAAATGATTCACTCGTCATGGGCCTGCATGAGTGCCATAAACCCATCATATATAAATTGAGAAAGAAAACCCTAATGAGGGGAATGCAAGGAGCTGGCCAGAATAGTAAGATCACTCAAAAATTTCAGAAAACTCTCTCACTTCGAATCACACTTTTCCTTGGATATTTCTTCAAGTTCTTGCCTATTTTATCATAGTTATAGGAACCCTAGGATTAGTGAAACACATCGTTTCACTTAATCTAAGTTGAGTTTTAGTTTTGGGCTTTATCAAATTGATATTCCCACCCCACATTTTGGAGGCCCAGGCGAGCTAAAACATGAACTCAATTCATTTCCTTTTACTGATACACCCCTCTCTTGGTTTTAATTTCATTTTATTTGCTATTTCTTTTTTAATATTTTAAAAATAGTTTTATGCTTCACAAAAACACAAAAAAATTAGTTTCTGTTATTTCAATATGTTAAGTTATTTTTCAATATTTTTATTTTATTTTTCTATTATTTTTAATATTTTTAATGCAATTAATGATTTAATATGTTTCATGGTCTATACCTTGTTTTGAACATGATCCTTTACCACAATTTAAAAAACCCTAGGACTAAATTTCCTCTCACACTTAAGTGATTGATTGAGGTATTTTTATGAGTTGGTTTGAGGTATTGATGATCATGATTCAATTGTTTTTCATTGACTTTTTGTGGACCCTCAATGCTTGCTCGACAAGTTGGGTATGTTGCCTTCTTGGACTTAGTTGGTGATGCCTTGAGTTGACTCTTGCCTTGAGTTCTTGCACACTGATTTTTGATTGTCTCAACTTGCTTTGGGTATTTTATTTGGAATTTATTGGAGTCTTCTTCTATTTTTGGTGACTGTTGTAAGTGCTCTTGATTGGCTGAATTTTATGGCAAAACATTAGAGTATGTATGTCATAACTAATGATAGTACATACTTAATGTGAACTGTGCAGGGTAAGTTAGCTTAGCTAATTGTTAGTTAAGTTGAATGTCATACAGAATGTCATGACTCTAATCGTATGACATCCAACGAGCAGATTAGTTTTTCTGGTAGCTAGAAATCAGGAAACTTATTAGAAGCTCAAGCTGTAAGACATGAGACATTTTAGAAGCCCTAAAACGAAACAAATGCTCCTGAAATAAATGGAAAGCGTGCAGATTATTGAAGAAGGGTTTTGTTATGATTAAACCTAATTTATGCACCCAGGCCCAAGGACTGACTGCTGCTATAAATAAAGGGAGGAGCAATCCTAAAAAAAGCAGCTCTTAACAGAACATTAGAGAGTGCAGATTAAGAGTCTTTGTGAGTGAAGAAGGTTGTTCTTCACGTGTGTGTCTTAGGAATACTTGGTTACCAAGAAACTGTATGCTTCATTGGTGAGGTAAATTCTAAGTTGTGTCTCATTCAAAGCTGTTAAGCAAGAGTGTGTGTGTCCCTTGATCAAAGTTGTGAACCAAGATCAAGGTGTGTATGAAGTGTTTCTTCATATTTATTTTGTAATTGTGTATTGATATCAATGTGGTGTGATTGAGAGGGAGTGAGTAGGTATACTCAGGTCTAGAGTGTCTCTAGGTTGAAGTGTCATTGGGTAGGTCTTAAGTGAAGAGTGCAAACTGGCGTGTTTGACTCTGAATTAATACTGCTGATAGTGAATTTCCTCCCTGGCTTGGTAGCCCCCAGATGTAGGTGTTGTTGACACTGAACTGGGTGAACAGTTGCTATGTATTTACTGCTTTTACTTACAGTTTAATTAGTTAGTACAGTAGTCAATGTCACAGTGGATGTTATAACTTTGGTAATAACTGTTAGAACACAAATTGGTTCTTAATAATATCTCTATGTTTTGATGATAACTAATATGAAATTTTGTATTTAAGAATTATATACTCTAAAATTTGCTTGAGAATTTTTACTGCAGATAGTAAAGGAATTAACACTCCAGAAGCAAATCAGAATTAAACATAAGAAATTTGCTAGAACTGAAGCGCCAGATGCATCCATTAGAAGATTCTGATTGCTGCCAACAGAAGATCCTGAGCGTAGCCTCCAGAAGATTCTGAAGCAGAAGCTCCAGAAGGATCTGAAGCAGAAGCTCCAGAAGACTCTGAAGCAAGTCAGAAGCATCTGAACCGAAGAAAAATTCTGTATGAAGAGTTTTTCAAAGCATAGTTTCTACAGAAGATTCTGAAAGTACTAAACCTGCCAGTACTGAAGATCTGTCTCAAATATGCTCTGATCTTAAACACGCTGAAAGCACACCTGCTGCAGAAGACTCTGATTCAGCAAGACTCTGATCATCATCAGAAGGATCTGATCTAATTAGACTCTGATACATTTGCTGAAAACTGAAGAAGAATTATTCAAAGTTGATATTCGTTGGAGTGAACCAAACGTCTCTTTCCTTATTTATGCTAGACACAAGAACACAAACAAAAAGGATTTTTCTGTGCTTTCTTCTTCTAGGAAAGGTCACTTGATGTGAAGACAAAAAGGCTCAGACCTTTTGGACACTCTTCTCAACGTGAAGCTCACCTTGGATCAGCTGCCTATAAAAGCAAGACTTCACCAATTTCTTCAGTTGACGTTATTAATTAAAAAGAAATCAACATTCAAGCTCTCATACTATTTCATATTCTTTCTAAGAATTCATTTCTTTGTTCTAAATACTTAAGTGAAAAATCACAGTTGTGATAAAGCTTTATAGAAGCAATCTTAAACACATGTATTGATTTTACATTTGATTGTAATCCTTAAGAAGATCCAGTTAGGATCAGTAGTTCTTGAGAAGACTTTGAACAATTGTTCTAAGTGTTAACTATTGTAATCAGTTGATTTAATAGTGGATTAAGTCCTTGATTGAGAAAGGAAAATCACTCTAGGAAGGGTGGACTGGAGTAGTTGAGTTCAACGAACCAGGATAAAAATCTTGAGTTTTTATTTCTAAGTTTTAATCTTCATACTTATTCAACCCCCCCTTCTAAGTATTATCTCACCTTCAGTTGGCATCAGAGCTCCGGTTCTGTGTGTGCTACCACTTAACAGTGACAGTAAAGATCCAGAGAGAAATACTTTGATATATATTTGGTTGTTACTATGGCTGATAATACAATGTCTAACATTAACAACAAATATGAAGAAAGGGACAGAATCAGCACCAAACCCCCTATGTTTGATGGGGAGAAATTTGATTATTGGAAAGACAGGATTGCAAGTTTTTTCCTTGGATATGATGCTGATTTATGGGATCTGGTCATAGATGGATATGTTCATCCCACAGATGGGAATGGCAAGAAGATAGACATAAAATCTATGACAGATGCTCAAAAGAAAGAATTTAGAAATCATCACAAGGCCAGAACAATATTGTTGAATGCAATATCTCATACTGAGTATGAAAAAATTACAAACAGGGAAACTGCATTTGACATGTTTGAATCCTTAAAGATGACTCATGAGGGAAACTCTCAAGTCAAGGAAACAAAGGCTCTGGCTCTGATCCAGAAGTATGAAGCCTTCAAGATGGAAGACTCTGAATCTGTTGAAGCCATGTTCTCCAGATTTCAAATACTTACAGCTGGACTAAAGGTTCTGAATAAAGGATACTCTACTGCTGATCATGTGAAAAAGATCATCAGATGCTTACCCACCAGATGGAGACCTATGGTGACAGCGCTGAAGATGGCTAAAGATATGAACAAGATCTCCTTGGAGGAATTGATCAGTTCACTAAGAAGTCATAAAATAGAACTTGAGGAAGATGAACC
This sequence comes from Lathyrus sativus, assembly GCA_963859935.3. Classification (NCBI taxonomy): domain Eukaryota; kingdom Viridiplantae; phylum Streptophyta; class Magnoliopsida; order Fabales; family Fabaceae; genus Lathyrus; species Lathyrus sativus. The sequence goes on along the minus strand of OZ012738.1, from coordinate 146,514,804 downwards.
TCAAAAGAAAGGTAAATTTGTAGCTTTAAAATCTAATAAATCTGCTAAAGCATTGCAGGTAATAGAGGAAAGCTCTGAAGAATCCTCATCTGAAGATGAAGATGAACTGTCCATGCTGTCCATAAGAATAAACAAACTCTGGAAACATAAAGGAAAGAAGTTCAGAAACTTCAGAAAGCCTGACCAAAGAAAAGAATCTTCTGGACACAGAAGATCTGGCAAAAAGGAGGTTGTCTGTTATGAATGTAAAGAACCTGGACATTACAAAAATGAATGTCCAAAGGTGCTGAAAGAAAAGCCTAAAAGAAAATTTGATAAGAAGAAAAAGGTTCTGATGGCCACCTAGGATGATTCAGATACATCTGAATCTAAATCTGAGTCAGAAGAAGAATGTGCCAATGTAGCTTTGATGGCAGACATAGAAGATCAGGAGGAAGGAACTTCAGGATCTGAATCTGATTCTGAATCTGACTCTGACGCTGAAGAGGTAATGGCTAAACTTACTAAAGAAGAACTTATCAAAGTGTTATCAGAAGTTCTGAAAAGCTATAACAATATTAAGCTCAAATACAAGAAGCGTCAAAGCAATCTTGTATCTGAAAATAATATTCTCAAATCAGAAGTAGCTGAGCTAAATGAAAAGAACTTAAAATTGAAAACTGATTCTGAATTAGCTAAACAAAACTTTGATTCTGAAACTGAATCTGAATGCAAAAATATTTGGAAAAATATGATTATAGCTTTCAGAAGTTTCTTGCTAAAAGCATAGACAGAAGCAAAATGGCTTCTATGATCTATGGAGTTAGCAGAAATAATAGAAAAGGTATTTGATATGAATCCCCCTCTGGAAAGGATTTAAATCCAAAACCTGTTGATAAAATTATCATCAAGAAAACTCCTTTATATTCACACTTTAAATTTGGTCACTTGAATGATATTGAACAAACACGCTCTGAAAAGAATATTCATGTGTTTAAATCTAAGGCTAGTCAGAATAAACCTTATGTTGAAAAACAGAAGTTTAGACAAACCTTCAGAACAACTAACCCTAAAGGACCCAAGAAGATTTGGGTACCTAAAAGTAAAATAATTCCTGTTGCAGATGTTCTTAGCAGCAAGGTCAGGACGCCAATCATGGTACCTGGACTCTGGATGCTCACGACACATGACAGGAGAAAGGTCTATGTTCCAAAGCCTGGAGCTTAGATCTGGAGGTGATGTGAAATTTGGAGGGAACCAGAAGGGCAAGATCATTGGATCTGGCCCCATTGGAAATGGTAAACTTCCCTCTATTACTAATGTTTTACTTGTTGAAGGGTTAAAGCATAACTTATTGTCCATAAGTCAATTAAGTGACAATGGTTATGATATCACCTTTAATCAAAAATGTTGTAAAGCTATTAGTCAAAAGGATGGTTCTATCCTATTTAGTGGTAAGAGGAAAAACAACATTTATAAAATAAATCTTTCAGAACTTAAAGTTCAGAATGTTAAATGCCTCTTGTCTGTTAATGAAGAGCAATGGGTATGGCACAAAAGATTGGGCCATATTAATATGAGACGTATATCTCAGATTAATAAACTTAATCTTGTCAGAGGACTTCCTAATCTGAAGTTCACCTCAGATGCTCTTTGTGAAGCATGCCAAAAAGGGAAGTTTTCAAAATCATCTTTTAAATCAAAAAATGTTGTTTCTACTTCCAGACCATTAGAATTACTTCATATTGATCTGTTTGTACCAGTGAAAACTGCATCCATCAGAGGCAAGAAGTATGGATTAGTCATTGTTGATGACTATAGTAGATGGACATGAGTAAAGTTCTTAAAACACAAGGATGAGTCACATTCTGTGTTCTTTGACTTCTGCAAGCAAGTCCAGAATGAAAAAGATTTCAAAATTATAAAAGTGAGAAGTGATCATGGTGGTGAATTTTAAAATAAATATTTTGAAAAATATTTTAATGAAAATGGCATTGCTCATGATTTTTCCTATCCTAGAACTCCACAACAAAATGGGGTTATGAAGAGGAAAAATAGAACTCTGCAAGAAATGGCCAGAACCATCATCAATGACACAAATCTGGCAAAACACTTTTGGGCAGAAGCAATCAACACAGCCTGTTACATTCAGAACAGAGTGTCTGTAAGACCTCTTCTGGAAAAGACTCCATATGAACAGTGGAAGAACAGAAAGCCCAACATTTCATATTTTCATCCTTTTGGATGTATTTGTTATATGTTAAATACTAAAGAAAATCTGAACAAGTTTGATTCCAAAGCACAGAAGTGTTTCATGCTTGGATATTCTGAACGCTCTAAAGGCTACAGAGTATACAACACTGATACACAGATTGTGGAAGAATCTATTCATGTTAGATTTGATGATAAGCTTGGCAATAAAAAGCCAAAGCAATCTGAAAACTCTGCAGATAGAGAAGTAGTCTTCACAGACTCTGAAGTCCCAGAAGCAGACAAAGCTCAAGTGAAGGAACCAGAAGCTACGCCAGATGCTATTCCTTTAACTTCTCAGATGAACAATCTAAACATTTCTGAAGAATCAACTGTTAGAGGATCATCATCCAGAATTAAAGCTTCTCATCCAGAGAATGTCATTATTGGAAAGAAGGATGATCCCATCAGAACAAGATCCTTTCTAAGATCATCTGAAGCATCATTATTTGGAATGGTGTCAGAAATTGAACCACCTTCTGTAGATGAAGCTCTTCAAGACAATGATTGGATTATTGCCATGCAAGAAGAGTTAAATCAATTCACCAGAAATGATGTGTGGGATTTAGTTCAAAGACCACAAGGATTCAATATAATTGGAACAAAATGGGTCTTCAGAAATAAGCTAAATGAGAAAGGAGAAGTTGAAAGAAATAAGGCAAGGCTTGTTGCTCAAGGGTACAGTCAACAAGAAGGTATTGATTACACTGAAACTTATGCTCCAGTGGCAAGGTTAGAATCTATACGCCTTCTTATTTCATTTGCTGCACAAAATAACATCACTCTGTATCAGATGGATGTTAAAAGTGCCTTTCTAAATGGTATTATAGAAGAAGAAGTTTATGTCCACTAACCTCCTGGTTTTATGAATGAAAAATTTCCAGATCATGTTTTCAAACTAAAGAAATCTCTGTATGGTTTAAAATAAGCTCCCAGAGCTTGGTATGAGAGATTGAGCAATTTTCTTCTGGAGAAAAATTTCATCAGAGGCAAAGTGGACACAACACTCTTTTGTAAATCAATTAAGAAAGATCTTCTTATTTGTCAAATTTATGTGGATGATATAATATTTGGATCTACAAATACTATGCTGGGAAAGGAGTTTGCTACATGTATGCAGGCAGAATTTGAAATGAGCATGATGGGAGAACTGAGATTCTTTCTAGGAATCCAAGTCAATCAAACTCCAGAGTGCACTTACATACATCAGACCAAATATGTTAAAGAACTTCTGAAGAAATTTAACATGACTGATAGTAAGCTGGCAAAGACTCCAATGCATCCAACTAGCTCACTTGGCAAGGAAGAGGTAAGTAAGAAAGTAGATCAGAAGCTCTACAGAGGTATGATAGGATCTCTTCTTTACTTAACTGCTTCTAGACCTGACATATTGTTCAGTGTATGCTTGTGTGCTAGATTCCAATCAGATCCTAGAGAATCACACTTGACAGCTGTCAAGAGGATTCTAAGGTATCTGAAAGGTACTTCTAATGTGGGTTTGTGTTACAGAAAATCTGATGATTTCAAATTAGTTGGATTCTGTGATGCTGGCTACGCTGGAGACAGAGTGGAAAGGAAAAGTACTTCTGGAAGTTGTCAATTTCTAGGAAGAAATCTAATCTCTTGGTACAGCAAGAAGCAACCCACAATTGCACTTTCAACCACATAGGCAGAATATATAGCTGCTGCTGGATGTAGCACGCAGATGCTCTGGATGAAAAGTCAGCTAGAAGATTATCAAATATTTGAAAGTAACATTTCTATCTTCTGTGATAATACTTCTGCTATATGTTTGTCTAAAACCCCATTTTACACTATAAGGCAAAACATATAAAAATTAAGCATCATTTCATCAGAGACTATGTTCAGAAGGGAATCATAAATTTAGCCTTTGTTGATACAGATCATCAATGGGCAGATATTTTCACAAAACCCCTTGTTGAAGATAGATTCAAATATATTCTGAAAAATATTGGTATGGATTTTTGTCTAGAATGATATTTGTCAGAAGCAAATTTTTACATATGCAAAAATGCCTAATGCTCTGAAGTATTTCTTCTGATTGCTTATTTATTTTCATTTGTGAAACTCTGAACTAACAATCCTTAGAGGATCTGAACATTGGTTAACGTTTCATTTCTCAAGAGAATTCAGAACACATGCAAGCAAACACGTGTCACTCCAAATCTGCAAAGGTGGCGTGTACACTACTGAAGAGACGTTTGAGGTGAAGTTTGAATAGTGAAAATCTTGATTTCCCCCCCAATTTGTCAGAAGCAATAAATGCTTGAAATGATTTTTATTCTTTTCATTTAATGCTTTGTTCAAACGTGCAAAATTCTGACTGTTTGTATGCCTATATGTTTTAGTATAAATACATCTCTTCTCTTCACAATCACACTTTCCACACTTCAAACATTTTGTGCACTTCAATCTTCTCTTCTCTCTGCATAAAAACCCTAAGCGTGTGACAAAACCATCTTCAATGGCAACTTCATCATCAACTGCTGCACAATTTCAATCTACAATGGCTGCAGTTACCTCTGCTAACATGGGCGTAACTCCTTATTCTCCACCTAAAAGAACATTGCTCACACCTGTTGAAAAGCTGGAAGTTCTGTGTGAATCAATGGTGGAATTTGATTCACTTGCTGAGAATGGATTTGAGTTTCGTTCCATTATAGGTGCTCAAGGATGGGTGAAGTATTTTGATAGACTTTTTGGACCAGTTTACCCCCTTCTTGTGAAAGAGTTCTGGATCCATGCTTCAGTTTACCCTAAGTTTATCTTATCTTCTGTTCTGGGCAAAGATATAATAATAACAGAAGATCTGATTAGAAAACTCATTGGCTATGAGGAAACAGATGGAGTATCACACTTGCCAGCTGGGCGTGTGGATATGGATGAAGTGTATGAAGAAGTGATGACTGCTGGACAAGCTTCTAATAAGTTCAAGGATCTGAAGCCTGACTACAAGATCTGGGCTAAGATCTTCATGGGATGCATTCATCATAGGAAGTCAACAAACTCTTCAGACTATGTCAATAATGAACAGCTTTACTTTATGTATTGCCTCAGTCAGAGCACCAAGGTAGATCTTCCATATATTCTCTTTATGCATCTTTGGAATCATATAAATGCCTCTAGAGAATATGTGAAAGAAAAAGGTCAGAAGATCAGAACTTGGATTCCTTTTGGAAGGTTAATCTCAGATCTTCTAACTGAGAATGGACTTGTAACTGCTCTGTACGCTGCTGGAGTTACAGAGGAATTGGAATTTATTTTGGGAAAGCCTCTGAATGCCAAAAGTCTTCAAAGACTTAAAATAGTGGAAGAACTCACAACAGCTCCCAAGAAGCTGAATACTTCTGAACTGAGTCAGAAGAGAACTCCTGTAGATGATTACCCTCTGTTCTATGCTTAAGAACCCATGGAAATTGTTGTAAGATACATTGATGATTGCAAGAAAGAAGGAAAGTCTGTTCCTGCAGATATTATAAACAGTGTAAGACAACCATTACCTGTTGTAGAAGAAGAAGAACAACCAAGAAAGAGGACTCAACCAGAAGCAGAAGCTGCACCTGTTCAGAAGAAGCCCAAGATTGCTGAAAATCCTCAGAAGCTGCTAAAGAGGAAAGAATCTGAAGCCACTCCTTCTGTACCAGCTAAAAGAATCAAGATCAAAGGTACTAAAACTTCTGTATCTTCTGCAAATCCTATTGTTATAAATGATTCTAATGTTAAGTCTATTCCAAAACCACCCTCTACACAAAATAAATCTGTTACTGCTCCACCTCATGTTTCTACCCCATCTCCACAAAAGTCTTCTACTCCAATTTCCATTTCACCACAAAAACAATCATCTGTTCCAACACCACCAACAACAAAAACAATTCAAACTCCACAACCAAAAATTCCAACCAAACAATCTGTACCACAAAAACAAGCATCAGAAAAACAACCCACAGAACAACAACAAACAACAAAACCATCTGAACAACTTACAGAAAAGCCATCTGAACAACAAAAACAACCACAAGAACATCAACCACAAAAATCATCTGAACCTCAAATACCACAACAAAAGACACAACCACAATCTCAAAATCCACCATCCAACACATCTAAACCCACTGAATCTGTACACGTTTCATCTGAACCAATAAAAATTTCATCTGATCCACCCGCTTCAGAACCCCCATCAAAACCCTCTGAAATTCCTTCAGAATCAACCAATCCTTCTGAAACCAACATCCCTGAGACAAAAGTTCTTGATGTTACACCTTTGAAAACTGTTTTTCAAGTGTCTTCCACTTCTTGCACACCAACCACTTCATCAAACTCCTCAGAATATGACATTCACCCAGATTTTCTAATCTCTCCTTCTCACAGAGATTCTGAGGTAAACCAACCAGAACCTCCTGTATCATCTAAAGTTCCTATTTCAGATCCTACTCCCACACCTGCACCATCATCTGAAATTCTCATTCCAAACTCTAACCCAACATCTAACCCAAGAACATCTATTTCATGTGCACAAGTTTCATCCCTGTTTCACAATCTTGCCTATGGTTTCAAACTCAAAGATTTTTATGACAGAGTTGAACCATCTGACCCTATCACTCCCTTGAAACCCAAACTTACAATCACCCTCCATCTGTGCTTCTCACTTACATTCAATCCATGTCAGATGTAGGTTCATTAGCAACAATATCATATTCTACTAAATCTGCAAAAGCTGTTACTTCAGCTATACCAGTTTCATCTGATAAAACTGCTGCTTCTGATGAACCTCCAAAATCTGCCTTCCAACCTTACTAAAATAAACACTTTGATGTGGTTTCCTATCACACCAAAGCAAAACCAAATCTGTTAAATGCTTTAAACAGATCCAAACCAGAAAAAGCCCCTGAAATTCCTTTCATTCCATACTACCCTCCTCCTCTGATCTCCATTCAGAAATCCATTTTCCACCTACTCCCCAACCAAAACCAATAACATTGGAGACTCTGTTACATCCCAAACCTAGACTTAATGTTAATCCTTTATTTCAATCTTTTTTGCAAGAAATACAGTTGTATTTAGGTACTGTACAGAGTAAGTGTTCAGCAATGATGGATGCCCAAGAATCTGATGTCATCTGGAATGGATTCATCAACAGATTCAACACTGTAGCATCAAATCTGAAGAACATATGTTCTGATGATACGAAGCTCAGATTTGCTGAAGCTGCAAGAAATCTGTTCTGGACTGTCAAGAGATCTGGACCACTGCTTCTTACAGATGCTCCTCCATCATCAGAAGAAACTACTAAAGCTGCATCTGAAGACAATCCTTTGGCAATGACTCTGGTAGAACTTCCTTCTGGCTCTAATGCTGCAGACTCTACAGACCCTATGGAAATTGACTCTGTTCAAGCTCCAGAAAATGTTCAACCTTCATCATCTGAGATAAAGAAAGAACATCCAGATTTTGAGGATAAAATTGCTGCTCTAGAAGCTGGTCAATCAGAGATCAAGTCTTGGATGGCCAAACAGGATAAGAAATCTGAATACATGACTGAGTGGATGTCAAAACCGGATTAGAAGAATGAAACAATGGCTAAGTGGATGTCAAAGCAAGAGCAGTCCTCCTCTGAGATCACGGATCTGTTGAAGATGCTTTTGTCAAAACACTCTTAGATTTTCATTTTTTTTCATTCTGATGTTTTTGCATCTGATGTTTGCTTATGTATTTCTAAATATATTCTGATGCATGTACTCTTGTTCTGAACTAAATTGAATGAAATCTCAAAGTTTTCTCCATATGATTTATCTTCTTTACTGTTTCCTTTTATTTGTCTTTTTTTAAAGTTTTTACTTTTTGCTTATGACAAAAAAGGGGGAGAAAATATAGATTTGAACTGTTTAATTAAACTTCACCAGAATGAAACTTCAGACATATCTATTCTATCTAACATTAAATCTGAGTATTTCAGAACATTTGATAAGTACACTCTGTAAAAGAAACTCTGAGACTCTCAGATCATTTGACAATTATCAAACTCTGACTCTGAAATTTGCAAGACACTCTGACTCTCAAATGTTAAAAGAACAATCAAGATCTAACTCTGAAAATTACTCAAGATAAAAGGGAAGTTTCTATTCCTTATTTGTATTTAATTGAGGGGGATATTCATCATCTCAGGGGGAGTTATAATTATTATATTTTCAATTAAACAAAATTTCTGATGTTTTTGTCATCATCAAAAAGGGGGAGATTGTTAGAACACATATTGGTTCTTAATAATATCTCTATGTTTTGATGATAACTAATATGAAATTTTGTATTTAAGAATTATATACTCTAAAATTTGCTTGAGAATTTTTACTGCAGATAGTAAAGGAATTAACACTCCAGAAGCAAATCAGAATTGAACATAAGAAATTTGCTAGATCTGAAGCGCCAGATGCATCCATTAGAAGATTCTGATTGCTGCCAACAGAAGATCCTGAGCGTAGCCTCCAGAAGATTCTGAAGCAGAAGCTCCAGAAGGATCTGAAGCAGAAGCTCCAGAAGGATCTGAAGCAGAAGCTCCAGAAGAATCTGAAGCAAGTCAGAAGCATCTGAACCAAAGAAAAATTCTGTATGAAGAGTTTTTCAAAGCATAGTTTCTACAGAAGATTCTGAAAGTACTAAAGCTGCCAGTACTGAAAATCTGTCTCAAATATGCTCTGATCTTAAACACGCTGAAAGCACACCTGCTGCAGAAGACTCTGATTTAGCAAGACTCTGATCATCATCAGAAGGATCTGATCTAATTAGACTCTGATACATTTGCTGAAAACTGAAGAAGAATTATTCAAAGTTTATATCCGTTGGAGTGAACCAAACGTCTCTTTCCTTATTTATGCTAGACACAAGAACACAGACAAAAATGATTTTTCTGTGCTTTCTTCTTCTAGGAAAGGTCACTTGATGTGAAGACAAAAAGGCTCAGACCTTTTGGACACTCTTCTCAACGTGAAGCTCACCTTGGATCAGCTGCCTATAAAAGCAAGACTTCACCAATTTCTTCAGTTGACGTTATTAATTAAAAAGAAATCAACATTCAAGCTCTCATACTATTTCATATTCTTTCTAAGAATTTATTTCTTTGTTCTAAATAGTTAAGTGAAAAATCACAGTTGTGATAAAGCTTTATAGAAGCAATCTTAAACACTTGTATTGATTTTACATTTGATTGTAATCCTTAAGAAGATCCAGTTAGGATCAGTAGTTCTTGAGAAGACTTTGAACAGTTGTTCTAAGTGTTAACTATTGTAATCAATTGATTTAATAGTGGATTAAGTCCTTGATTGAGAAAGGCAAATCACTCTAGGAAGGGTGGACTGGAGTAGTTGAGTTCAACGAACCAGGATAAAAATCTTGAGTTTTTATTTCTAAGTTTTAATCTTCATACTTATTCAACCCCCCTTCTAAGTATTATCTCACCTTCAGTTGGCATCAGAGCTCCGGTTCTGTGTGTGCTACCACTTAACAGTGACAGTAAAGATCCAGAGAGAAATACTTTGATATATATTTGGTTGTTACTATGGCTGATAATACAATGTCTAACATTAACAACAAATATGAAGAAAGGGACAGAATCAGCACCAAACCCCCTATGTTTGATGGGGAGAAATTTGATTATTGGAAAGACAGGATTGCAAGTTTTTTCCTTGGATATGATGCTGATTTATGGGATCTGGTCATAGATGGATATGTACATCCCACAAATGGGAATGGCAAGAAGATAGACAGAAAATCTATGACAGATGCTCAGAAGAAAGAATTTAGAAATCATCACAAGGCCAGAACAATATTGTTGAATGCAATATCTCATACTGAGTATGAAAAAATTACAAACAGGGAAACTGCATTTGACATGTTTGAATCCTTAAAGATGACTCATGAGGGAAACTCTCAAGTCAAGGAAACAAAGGCTCTGGCTCTGATCCAGAAGTATGAAGCCTTCAAGATGGAAGACTCTGAATCTGTTGAAGCCATGTTCTCCAGATTTCAAATACTTACAGCTGGACTAAAGGTTCTGAATAAAGGATACTCTACTGCTGATCATGTGAAAAAGATCATCAGAAGCTTACCCACCAGATGGAGACCTATGGTGACAGCGCTGAAGATGGCTAAAGATCTGAACAAGATCTCCTTGGAGGAATTGATCAGTTCACTAAGAAGTCATGAAATAGAACTTGAGGAAGATGAACCTCAAAAGAATGGTAAATCTGTAGCTTTAAAATCTAATAAATCTGCTAAAGCATTGCAGGTAATAGAGGAAAGCTCTGAAGAATCCTCATCTGAAGATGAAGATGAACTGTCCATGCTGTCCAGAAGAATAAACAAACTCTGGAAGCATAAAGGAAAGAAGTTCAGAAACTTCAGAAAGCCTGACCAAAGAAAAGAGTCTTCTGGACACAGAAGATCTGGCAAAAAGGAGGTTGTCTGTTATGAATGTAAAGAACCTGGACATTACAAAAATGAATGTCCAAAGGTGCTGAAAGAAAAGCCTAAAAGAAAATTTGATAAGAAGAAAAAGGTTCTGATGGCCACCTGGGATAATTCAGATACATCTGAATCTAAATCTGAGTCAGAAGAAGAATGTGCCAATGTAGCTTTGATGGCAGACATAGAAGATCAGGAGGAAGGAACTTCAGGATCTGAATCTGATTCTGAATCTGACTCTGACGCTGAAGAGGTAATGGCTAAACTTACTAAAGAAGAACTTATCAAAGTGTTATCAGAAGTTCTGAAAAGTTATAACAATATTAAGCTCAAATACAAGAAGCGTCAAAACAATCTTGTATCTGAGAATAATATTCTCAAATCAGAAGTAGCTGAGCTAAATGAAAAGAACTTAAAATTGAAAACTGATTCTGAATTAGCTAAACAAAACTTTGATTCTGAAACTGAATCTGAATGCAAAAATATTTTGGAAAAATATGATTATAGCTTTCAGAAGTTTCTTGCTAAAAGCATAGACAGAAGCAAAATGGCTTCTATGATCTATGGAGTTAGCAGAAATAACAGAAAAGGTATTGGATATGAATCCCCCTCTGGAAAGGATTTAAATCCAAAACCTGTTGATAAAATTATCATCAAGAAAACTCCTTTATATTCACACTTTAAATTTGGTCACTTGAATGATATTGAACGAACACGCTCTAAAAAGAATATTCATGTGTTTAAATCTAAGGCTAGTCAGAATAAACCTTATGTTGAAAAATAGAAGTTTAGACAAACCTTCAGAACAACTAACCCTAAAGGACCCAAGAAGATCTGGGTACCTAAAAGTAAAATAATTCCTGTTGCAGATGTTCTTAGCAGCAAGGTCAGGACGCCAATCATGGTACCTGGACTCTGGATGCTCACGACACATGACAGGAGAAAGGTCTATGTTCCAAAGCCTGGAGCTTAGATCTGGAGGTGATGTGAAATTTGGAGGGAACCAGAAGGGCAAGATCATTGGATCTGGCACCATTGGAAATGGTAAACTTCCCTCTATTACTAATGTTTTACTTGTTGAAGGGTTAAAGCATAACTTATTGTCCATAAGTCAATTAAGTGACAATGGTTATGATATCACCTTTAATCAAAAATGTTGTAAAGCTATTAGTCAAAAGGATGGCTCTATCCTATTTAGTGGTAAGAGGAAAAACAACGTTTATAAAATAAATCTTTCAGAACTTAAAGTTCAGAATGTTAAATGCCTCTTGTCTGTTAATGAAGAGCAATGGGTCTGGCACAGAAGATTGGGCCATATTAATATGAGACGTATATCTCAGATTAATAAACTTAATCTTGTCAGAGGACTTCCTAATCTGAAGTTCACCTTAGATGCTCTTTGTGAAGCATGCCAAAAAGGGAAGTTTTCAAAATCATCTTTTAAATCAAAAAATGTTGTTTCTACTTCTAGACCACTAGAATTACTTCATATTGATCTGTTTGGACCAGTGAAAACTGCATCCATCAGAGGCAAGAAGTATGGATTAGTCATTGTTGATGACTATAGTAGATGGACATGGGTAAAGTTCTTAAAACACAAGGATGAGTCACATTCTGTGTTCTTTGACTTCTGCAAGCAAGTCCAAAATGAAAAAGATTTCAAAATTATAAAAGTCAGAAGTGATCATGGTGGTGAATTTGAAAATAAATATTTTGAAAAATATTTTAATGAAAATGGCATTGCTCATGATTTTTCCTATCCTAGAACTCCACAACAAAATGGGGTTGTGAAGAGGAAAAACAGAACTCTGCAAGAAATGGCCAGAACCATCATCAATGAGACAAATCTGGCAAAACACTTTTGGGCAGAAGCAATCAACACAGCCTGTTACATTCAGAATAGAGTGTCTGTAAGACCTCTTCTGGAAAAGACTCCATATGAACTGTGGAAGAACAGAAAGCCCAACATTTCATATTTTCATCCTTTTGGATGTATTTGTTATATGTTAAATACTAAAGAAAATCTGAACAAGTTTAATTCCAAAGCACAGAAGTGTTTCATGCTTGGATATTCTGAACGCTCTAAAGGCTACAGAGTATACAACACTGAGACACAGATTGTGGAAGAATCTATTCATGTTAGATTTGATGATAAGCTTGGCAATAAAAAGCCAAAGCAGTCTGAAAACTCTACAGATAGAGAGAAGTAGTCTTCACAGACTCTGAAGTCCCAGAAGCAGACAAAGCTCAAGTGAAGGAACCAGAAGCTACGCCAGATGCTATTCCTTTAACTTCTCAGATGAACAATCTAAACATTTCTGAAGAATCAACTGTTAGAGGATCATCATCCAGAATTAAAGCTTCTCATCTAGAGAATGTCATTATTGGAAAGAAGGATGATCCCATCAGAAAAAGATCCTTTCTAAGATCATCTGAAGCATCATTATTTGGAATGGTGTCAGAAATTGAACCATCTTCTGTAGATGAAGCTCTTCAAGACAATGATTGGATTATTGCCATGCAAGAAGAGTTAAATCAATTCACCAGAAATGATGTGTGGGATTTATTTCAAAGACCACAAGGATTCAATATAATTGGAACAAAATGGGTCTTCAGAAATAAGCTAAATGAGAAAGGAGAAGTTGAAAGAAATAAGGCAAGGCTTGTTGCTCAAGGGTACAGTCAACAAGAAGGTATTGATTACACTGAAACTTATGCTTCAGTGGCAAGGTTAGAATCTATACGCCTTCTTATTTCATTTGCTGCACAAAATAACATCACTCTGTATCAGATGGATGTTAAAAGTGCCTTTCTAAATGGTATTATAGAAGAAGAAGTTTATGTCCACCAACCTCCTGGTTTTGTGAATGAAAAATTTCCAGATCATGTTTTCAAACTAAAGAAATCTCGGTATGGTTTAAAACAAACTCCCAGAGCTTGGTATGAGAGATTGAGCAATTTTCTTCTGGAGAAAAATTTCATCAGAGGCAAAGTGGACACAACACTCTTTTGTAAATCAATTAAGAAAGATCTTCTTATTTGTCAAATTTATGTGGATGATATAATATTTGGATCTACCAATACTATGCTGGGAAAGGAGTTTGCTACATGTATGCAGGCAGAATTTGAAATGAGCATGATGGGAGAACTGAGATTCTTTCTAGGAATCCAAGTCAATCAAACTCCAGAGTGCACTTACATACATCAGACCAAATATGTTAAAGAACTTCTGAAGAAATTTAACATGACTGATAGTAAGCTGGCAAAGACTCCAATGCATCCAACTAGCTCACTTGGCAAGGAAGAGGTAAGTAAGAAAGTAGATCAGAAGCTCTACAGAGGTATGATAGGATCTCTTCTTTACTTAACTGCTTCTAGACCAGACATATTGTTCAGTGTATGCTTGTGTGCTAGATTCCAATAAGATCCTAGAGAATCACACTTGACAGCTGTCAAGAGGATTCTAAGGTATCTGAAAGGTACTTCTAATGTGGGTTTGTGTTACAGAAAATCTGACGATTTCAAATTAGTTGGATTCTGTGATGCTGACTATGCTGGAGACAGAGTGGAAAGGAAAAGTACTTCTGGAAGTTGTCAATTTCTAGGAAGAAATCTAATCTCTTGGTACAGCAAGAAGCAACCCACAATTGCACTTTCAACCACATAGGCAGAATATATAGCTGCTGCTGGATGTAGCACGCAGATGCTCTGGATGAAAAGTCAGCTAGAAGATTATCAAATACTTGAAAGTAACATTTCTATCTTCTGTGATAATACTTCTGCTATATGTTTGTCTAAAAACCCCATTTTACACTATAAGGCAAAACATATAGAAATTAAGCATCATTTCATCAGAGACTATGTTCAGAAGGGAATCATAAATTTAGCCTTTGTTGATACAGATCATCAATGGGAAGATATTTTCACAAAACCCCTTGTTGAAGATAGATTCAAATATATTCTGAAAAATATTGGTATGGATTTTTGTCCAGAATGATATTTGTCAGAAGCAAATTTTTACAGATGCAAAAATGCCTAATGCTCTGAAGTATTTCTTCTGATTGCTTATTTATTTTCATTTGTGAAACTATGAACTAACAATCCTTAGAGGATCTGAACGTTGGTTAACGTTTCATTTCTCAAGAGAATTCAGAACACATGCAAGCAAACACGTGTCACTCCAAATCTGCAAAGGTGGCGTGTACACTACTGAAGAGACGTTTGAGGTGAAGTTTGAATAGTGAAAATCTTGATTTTCCCCCCAATTTGTCAGAAGCAATAAATGCTTGAAATGATTTTTATTCTTTTCATTTAATGCTTTGTTCAAACGTGCAAAATTCTGACTGTTTGTATGCCTATATGTTTTAGTATAAATACATCTCTTCTCTTCACAATCACACTTTCCACACTTCAAACATTTTATGCATTTCAATCTTCTCTTCTCTCTGCATAAAAACCCTAAGCGTGTGATGAAACCATCTTCAATGGCAACTTCATCATCAACTGCTGCATAATTTCAATCTACAATGGCTGTAGTTACCTCTGCTAACATGGGCGTAACTCCTTATTCTCCACCTAAAAGAACATTGCTCACACCTGCTGAAAAGCTGGAAGTTCTGTGTGAATCAATGGTGGAATTTGATTCACTTGCTGAGAATGGATTTGAGTTTCGTTCCATTATAGGTGCTCAAGGATGGGTGAAGTATTTTGATAGACTTTTTGGACCAGTTTACCCCCTTCTTGTGAAAGAGTTCTGGATCCATGCTTCAGTTTACCCTAAGTTTATCTTATCTTCTGTTCTGGGCAAAGATATAATAATAATAGAAGATCTGATTAGAAAACTCATTGGCTATGAGGAAACAGATGAAGTATCACACTTGCCAGCTGGGCGTGTGGATATGGATGAAGTGTATGAAGAAGTGATGACTGCTGGACAAGCTTCTAATAAGTTCAAGGATCTGAAGCCTGACTACAAGATTTGGGCTAAGATCTTCATGGGATGCATTCATCATAGGAAGTCAACAAACTCTTCAGACTATGTCAATAATGAACAGCTTTACTTTATGTATTGCCTCAGTCAGAGCACCAAGGTAGATCTTCCATATATTCTCTTTATGCATCTTTGGAATCATATAAATGCCTCTAGAGAATATGTGAAAGAAAAAGGTCAGAAGATCAGAACTTGGATTCCTTTTGGAAGGTTAATCTCAGATCTTCTAACTGAGAATGGACTTGTAACTGCTCTGTACGCTGCTGGAGTTACAGAGGAATTGGAATTTATTTTGGGAAAGCCTCTGAATGCCAAAAGTCTTCAAAGACTTAAAATAGTGGAAGAACTCACAACAGCTCCCAAGAAGCTGAATACTTCTGAACTGAGTCAGAAGAGAACTCCTGTAGATGATTACCCTCTGTTCTATGCTTAAGAACCCAGGGAAATTGTTGTAAGATACATTGATGATTGCAAGAAAGAAGGAAAGTCTGTTCCTGCAGATATTATAAACAGTGTAAGACAACCATTACCTGTTGTAGAAGAAGAAGAACAACCAAGAAAGAGGACTCAACCAGAAGCAGAAGCTGCACCTGTTCAGAAGAAGCCCAAGATTGCTGAAAATCCTCAGAAGCTGCTAAAGAGGAAAGAATCTGAAGCCACTCCTTCTGTACCAGCTAAAAGAATCAAGATCAAAGGTACTAAAACTTCTGTATCTTCTGCAAATCCTATTGTTATAAATGATTCTAATGTTAAGTCTATTCCAAAACCACCCTCTACACAAAATAAATCTGTTACTGCTCCACCTCATGTTTCTACCCCATCTCCACAAAAGTCTTCTACTCCAATTTCCATTTCACCACAAAAACAATCATCTGTTCCAACACCACCAACAACAAAAACAATTCAAACTCCACAACCAAAAATTCCAACCAAACAATCTGTACCACAAAAACAAGCATCAGAAAAACAACCCACAGAACAACAACAAACAACAAAACCATCTGAACAACTTACAGAAAAGCCATCTGAACAACAAAAACAACCACAAGAACATCAACCACAAAAATCATCTGAACCTCAAATACCACAACAAAAGACACAACCACAATCTCAAAATCCACCATCCAACACATCTAAACCCACTGAATCTGTACACGTTTCATCTGAACCAATAAAAATTTCATCTGATCCACCCGCTTCAGAACCCCCATCAAAACCCTCTAAAATTCCTTCAGAATCAACCAATCCTTCTGAAACCAACATCCCTGAGACAAAAGTTCTTGATGTTACACCTCTGAAAACTGTTTTTCAAGTGTCTTCCACTTCTTGCACACCAACCACTTCATCAAACTCCTCAGAATATGACATTCACCCAGATTTTCTAATCTCTCCTTCTCACAGAGATTCTGAGGTAAACCAACCAGAACCTCCTGTATCATCTAAAGTTCCTATTTCAGATCCTACTCCCACACCTGCACCATCATCTGAAATTCTCATTCCAAACTCTAACCCAACATCTAACCCAAGAACATCTATTTCATGTGCACAAGTTTCATCCCTGTTTCACAATCTTGCCTATGGTTTCAAACTCAAAGATTTTTATGACAGAGTTGAACCATCTGACCCTATCACTCCCTTGAAAACCAAACTTACAATCACCCTACCATCTGTGCTTCTCACTTACATTCAATCCATGTCAGATGTAGGTTCATTAGCAACAATATCATATTCTACTAAATCTGCAAAAGCTGTTACTTCAGCTATACCAGTTTCATCTGATAAAACTGCTGCTTCTGATGAACCTCCAAAATCTGCCTTTCAACCTTACTCAAATAAACCCTTTGATGTGGTTTCCTATCACACCAAAGCAAAACCAAATCTGTTAAATGCTTTAAACAGATCCAAACCAGAAAAAGCCCCTGAAATTCCTTTCATTCCATACTACCCTCCTCCTCTGATCTCCATTCAGAAATCCATTTTCCACCTACTCCCCAACCAAAACCAATAACATTGGAGACTCTGTTACATCCCAAACCTAGACTTAATGTTAATCCTTTATTTCAATCTTTTTTGCAAGAAATACAGTTGTATTTAGGTACTGTACAGAGTAAGTGTTCAGCAACGATGGATGCCCAAGAATCTGATGTCATCTGGAATGGATTCATCAACAGATTCAACACTGTAGCATCAAATCTGAAGAACATATGTTCTGATGATACGAAGCTCAGATTTGCTGAAGCTGCAAGAAATCTGTTCTGGACTGTCAAGAGATCTGGACCACTGCTTCTTACAGATGCTCCTCCATCATCAGAAGAAACTACTGAAGCTGCATCTGAAGACAATCCTTTGGCAATGACTCTGGTAGAACTTCCTTCTGGCTCTAATGCTGCAGACTCTACAGACCCTATGGAAATTGACTCTGTTCAAGCTCCAGAAAATGTTCAACCTTCATCATCTGAGATAAAGAAAGAACATCCAGATTTTGAGGATAAAATTGCTGCTCTGGAAACTGGTCAATCAGAGATCAAGTCTTGGATGGCCAAACAGGATAAGAAATCTGAAGACATGACTGAGTGGATGTCAAAACAGGATCAGAAGAATGAAACAATGGCTAAGTGGATGTCAAAGCAAGAGCAGTCCTCCTCTGAGATCACGGATCTGTTGAAGATGCTTTTGTCAAAACACTCTTAGATTTTCATTTTTTTTTCATTCTGATGTTTTTGCATCTGATGTTTGCTTATGTATTTCTAAATATCTTCTGATGCATGTACTCTTGTTCTGAACTAAATTGAATGAAATCTCAAAGTTTTCTCCATATGATTTATCTTCTTTACTGTTTCCTTTTATTTGTCCTTTTTTAAAGTTTTTACTTTTTGCTTATGACAAAAAAGGGGGAGAAAATATAGATCTGAACTGTTTAATTAAACTTCACCAGAATGAAACTTCAGACATATCTATTCTATCTAACATTAAATCTGAGTATTTCAGAACATTTGATAAGTACACTCTGTAAAAGAAACTCTGAGACTCTCAGATCATTTGACAATTATCAAACTCTGACTCTGAAATTTGCAAGACTTTCTGACTCTCAAATGTTAAAAGAACAATCAAGATCTAACTCTGAAAATTACTCAAGATAAAAGGGAAGTTTCTATTCCTTATTTGTATTTAATTGAGGGGGATATTCATCATCTCAGGGGGAGTTATAATTATTATATTTTCAACTAACAAAATTTCTGATGTTTTTGTCATCATCAAAAAGGGGGAGATTGTTAGAACACATATTGGTTCTTAATAATATCTCTATGTTTTGATGATAACTAATATGAAATTTTGTATTTAAGAATTATATACTCTAAAATTTGCTTGAGAATTTTTACTGCAGATAGTAAAGGAATTAACACTCCAGAAGCAAATCAGAATTGAACATAAGAAATTTGCTAGATCTGAAGCGCCAGATGCATCCATTAGAAGATTCTGATTGCTGCCAACAGAAGATCCTGAGCGTAGCCTCCAGAAGATTCTGAAGCAGAAGCTCCAGAAGGATCTGAAGCAGAAGCTCCAGAAGAATCTGAAGCAAGTCAGAAGCATCTGAACCAAAGAAAAATTCTGTATGAAGAGTTTTTCAAAGCATAGTTTCTACAGAAGATTCTGAAAGTACTAAAGCTGCCAGTACTGAAGATCTGTCTCAAATATGCTCTGATCTTAAACACGCTGAAAGCACACCTGCTGCAGAAGACTCTGATTTAGCAAGACTCTGATCATCATCAGAAGGATCTGATCTAATTAGACTCTGATACATTTGCTGAAAACTGAAGAAGAATTATTCAAAGTTTATATCCGTTGGAGTGAACCAAACGTCTCTTTCCTTATTTATGCTAGACACAAGAACACAGACAAAAAGGATTTTTCTGTGCTTTCTTCTTCTAGGAAAGGTCACTTGATGTGAAGACAAAAAGGCTCAGACCTTTTGGACACTCTTCTCAACGTGAAGCTCACCTTGGATCAGCTGCCTATAAAAGCAAGACTTCACCAATTTCTTCAGTTGACGTTATTAATTAAAAAGAAATCAACATTCAAGCTCTCATACTATTTCATATTCTTTCTAAGAATTTATTTCTTTGTTCTAAATAGTTAAGTGAAAAATCACAGTTGTGATAAAGCTTTATAGAAGCAATCTTAAACACTTGTATTGATTTTACATTTGATTGTAATCCTTAAGAAGATCCAGTTAGGATCAGTAGTTCTTGAGAAGACTTTGAATAGTTGTTCTAAGTGTTAACTATTGTAATCAGTTGATTTAATAGTGGATTAAGTCCTTGATTGAGAAAGGCAAATCACTCTAGGAAGGGTGGACTGGAGTAGTTGAGTTCAACGAACCAGGATAAAAATCTTGAGTTTTTATTTCTAAGTTTTAATCTTCATACTTATTCAACCCCCCTTCTAAGTATCATCTCACCTTCAATAACATCCATCATGTGCTTGCCAGAATTTCAATTGGCATCAGAGCGGGCACCCTGCCTGTTATATCTGGGTGAGATCTAGGGAAGATAAATTCTGGTACTATGGATAAAGACATAGGATTCACAAATAGACCTCCAATT
Source organism: Lathyrus sativus (assembly GCA_963859935.3). Classification (NCBI taxonomy): domain Eukaryota; kingdom Viridiplantae; phylum Streptophyta; class Magnoliopsida; order Fabales; family Fabaceae; genus Lathyrus; species Lathyrus sativus. The sequence continues at coordinate 146,494,503 of OZ012738.1, read as the reverse complement.
CTGGATGGCTCTAATTATGACTATTAGAAACCTAGGATGATTGCCTTCTTAAAGTCTTTAGACAGCAAGGCATGGAGAGCTGCAAACTCTGGCTGGGAACATCCTGTGAAGACTGACAAGGATGGAGTATATGTGTTAATTCCTGAAGAGGAATGGAACAAAGAGCAAGAGGCCTTAGCTCTTGGGAACTCTAAAGCATTGAATGCATTATTCAATGGAATAGACAAAAACATCTTCAGACTGGTACACCATTGTGAACTGGCTAAAGAGGTCTGGGACACTCTCAGAACAACTCATGAGGGAACCTTAAAAGTGAAGATGTCTAGACTTCAAATGCTGACCACAAAATTTGAAAGTCTAAGGATGAAAGAGGATGAGACCATTCATGAGTTTTACATGAACATTCTTGAACTTGCAAACACTTCAGGAGCCTTGGGAGAAAAGATGCCTGAAGAGAAACTTGTAAGGAAGATTCTCAGGTCCTTACTTAGAAGGTTTGCAATGAAGGTCACTGCCATTGAAGAAGCCCAAGATATATGCCACATGAAGGTGTATGAACTCATTGGTTCTCTCCAAACCTTTGAGATAAGATTGTGTGATCAGGATGGGGAGAAAAATAACAAAAGCATAGCTCTTGTTTCAAACACTGCAGATGACTCAGTAGAAGAGGATGGTGAAAATGAGGAGAACTTTTCAGAGGCCATAGCTTTGCTTGGAAGACAATTTAATAAATTGATCAAAAGGATAGACCACAAGTCTAAACCTTATGCCAAGAACATGCCTTCTGACATCTACAAAAGGGATAAGTCTGAAGAAACATCCAGCCAAAGCAAAGGAGTTCAATGCCATGAATGTGAGGGATATGGACACATTAGAAAGGAATGTCCCACTTACCTTAAAAAGAAGGGAAAAGGCCTAACTGTCACCTGGTCTGATGGAGACTCTGAAAGTGGATCAGAAAAGGAGTATGCCAGGCATGTCACTATTCTAAACAGTGTATGTTCATCTGATGATAACTCAAGTGAGGATGAGCTGACTTTTAATGAGCTTGTAGCTTTCATACAAACAGTTGTGTTTTAGAAGTGCAGAGGTATGCCAACAAGGAGAAAATCAGAAAGGTATCATTAAGCAGTTGGAGGTTGAGAAGAAGGAACACCTTGCAACAATAGACTCACTCAATAGTGAGGTCAGCCTGTTGAACTGTAAACTTGAGCAGATGACAAGATCAATCAGGATGCTAAACCATGGGACTGACACTCTTGAAAAAATTCTACAGAGTGGTCAGATAGCAGGAGACATGTCTGGACTGGGGTTTGTTGGTGAACAAAAACCCATCTTGGGGTTCAAGAGACCAGAGTCTGAAAATCAGAGGTCAAACCAGATGTTACGACCAATGTCACAATATCAGAGGAACAAGAACATGAAGTAGACAAGAAGAAAGTTCCAAAGGTGGAGGTGTCATTACTGTGGAAAAGTTGGTCACCTAAAACCTTTTTGCTTCAAACTGCATGGATATCCTATCCACACTCATCAAAGTGCTCCTGCCAAGAAGCAACAATGGGTGACAAAGGAGGTTAGTCTGATAGCTCACACCTCTCTAAGAGTGTCAGCTAAAGAAGACTGGTACTTTGATAGCGGTTGTTCTAAGCACATGACTGGCATAAAGAATCTGTTGGTGGACATCAAACCTCATCCCACTAGTTATGTGACTTTTGGTGATGGAGAAAAAGGAGAAATCAAAGGTGTTGGGAAACTAGACTGCTCTGGAGTACCTAACATGGCCAATGTATTGCTAGTGAAAGGACTAAATTCCAACTTGATCAGCATTAGTCAGCTCTGTGATCAAGGACTAAGTGTGAAATTCACTGAAGAAGAATGTGTGGTCACAAATGGTGATAATGAAGAAGTAACGAAGGGGTCTAGATCTAAAGATAATTGTTACTTATGGGAGCCTAAGGACTAAAGTAGATCCACAACATGCTCTATGGCCAGAGAAGAAAATGAGGTAAGGTTGTGGCATAAAAAACTTGGGCATCTTTATCTAAGAGGTATGAAGAAGATCATCTCCAAGGAGGCTGTGAGAGGAATCCCAAAACTAACTATAAATAAAGGAAAGGTATGTGGTGAGTGTCAAGTAGGTAAACAAACCAAGACATCTCATCCAAGGGTTGGACACATGACTACCTCCAGAGGTCTGGAACTATTGCACATGGACTTGATGGGTCCAATGCAAGTAGAAAGTCTTGGTGGTAAAAGGTATGCCTATGTAGTTGTTGATTACTACTCTAGATACACCTGGATAAGCTTCATCAGGGAAAATTCAGATGTATTTGAAGTATTTAAAGAGCTATGTCTGAAACTTCAAAGAGAAAAGGAATATGGTGTGGTCAGAATCAGAAGTGATCATGGTAAGGAGTTTGAAAACTCTAAATTTGTAGAATTCTGCTCTTCTGAAGGGATCAGTCATGAGTTCTCCTCTCCTATTATTCCTCAGTAAAATGGAGTAGTGGAAAGGAAAAACAGGACTATCCAAGAATCTGCTAGAGCCATGATACATGCAAAGAAATTACCTATGCATTTTTGGGCAGAGGCTATGAACACAACTTGCTATGTTCACAACAGAGTGACCTTGAGAAAAGGAACATCATCTACTTTGTATGAAATGTGGAAAGGAAGGAAACCAACAGTGAAATACTTTCATGTTTTTGGGAGCAAGTGTTACATCTTGACAGATCGTGAACAAAGGAGGAAAATGGATCCCAAAAGTGATGAAGGCATTTTCCTAGGATACTCTATCAACATCAGAGCTTATAGAGTATACAACTCCAGAACAAAAATATTGATGGAATACATTAATGTTATCATTGATGATCAACTTGAAGAACCCAATGTCATTGAGGATGTTGAAACATTCCTTGAGACACCTGTTGAGGACGTGGTCAATAATGAAGAGGTTCAAAATGGACAACCAGACTCTGCATCTGAAATTCCCAACAAATATCCCTCCATCAGGATCCTAAAAGATCACCCCAAAGATCTTATCATTGGAGACCCCACCAGTGGTGTAAGGACCCGAGCTAGAGAAATCATCTCAAATTCATGTTTTGTATCCAAGATTGAACCCAAAAAATGTGAAGGAAGCCTTAACTGATGAATATTGGATCAAGTACATGCAAGATGAATTAGAACAGTTTAAAAGTCATGAAGTATGGGAACTGGTGCCAAGACCTGAGGGAACAAACATCATTGGCACCAAATGGATTTACAAGAACAAATCAAATAAACAAGGAATTGTAGTCAGAAACAAGGCTAGACTGGTGGCACAGGGGTATACTCAAGTAGAAGGAATTGATTTTGATGAAACCTTTGCACCAGTTGCAAGACTTGAGTCCATCAGGCTACTGTTAGGAATTGCCTGCATTCTAAAATTCAAACTATTCCAAATGGATGTGAAAAGTGAATTTCTGAATGGATATCTAAATGAGGAAGTATATGTAGCACAACCCAAGGGATTTGAGGATCCTAACTTGATAGACCATGTATACAAGTTAAGGAAAGCACTCTATGGATTGAAGCAAGCTCCTAGGGCTTGGTATGAAAGATTGACTGAGTTTCTTACTACCCATGGATACAGGAAAGGAGGAATAGACAAGACCCTCTTTGTGAAAAATGAGGATGGAAAACTCATGATTGCTCAAATCTATGTGGATGACATAGTCTTTGGTGAAATGTTTGAGAAATTGGTTAAACAATTTGTCAATCAGATGCAATCTGAGTTTGAGATGAGTTTGTATGGAGAACTAACTTAATTTCTTGGGCTGCAAGTCAAGGAAATGGAGGAGTCTACATTTCTCTCCCAAAGTAAGTATACCAAAAGCATAGTCAAAAAGTTTGGCTTGGATAATGCTGGTCACAAAAGAACACCTGCACCTACTCATCTGAAGTTATCAAAAGATAAAAGTGGTACTAGTGTGGATCAAAGCCTGTACAGAAGCATGACTGGAAGCTTGTTGTATCTAATAGCCAGCAGACCTGATATTGCATTTGCAGTTGGTGTATGTGCCAGATATCAAGATAACCCTAAGGTAAGTCACATAAATCATGTCAAAAGGATTCTCAAATATGTGAATGGAGCCTGTGATTATGGTATACTTTACACACATGGGTGTGATCCTACATTGTCTGGATACTGTGATGCTGACTGGGCTGGAAGTGCTGATGATAGAAAAAGCACCTCTGGTGGATGCTTCTTCTTAGGGAACAACTTCATATCTTGGTTCAGCAAAAAGAAAAATTGTGTCTCATTATCCACTGCTGAAGCTGAATACATAGCAGCTGGTAGTAGTTGTTCTCAGCTGGTCTGGATGAAACAAATGTTAACTGAATACAATGTCACTCAGGATGTCATGACATTGTACTGTGACAATCTCAGTGCTATCAATATTTCCAAGAACCCAATCCAGCATAGCGGAACTAAGCACATAGATATAAGACATCACTTCATAAGAGACCTTGTAGAAGACAAAGTGATTTCCTTGGAACATGTGCCCACTGAACTACAGCTAGCTGACATCTTTACAAAGGCTCTAGATGCTGCTCAATTTGAGAATCTAAGAGGAAAATTGGGTATTTGCATGTATGAGGACTCATAGCAATTAATGGCACGTGAGAGTTTTAAAACATCAATGCAGTCAACGCCCTTGACTACAAAAACTCTACACTCCATGCAAACGTGCTATATCACTGCATATACAATTTTCTTCGACTCCTCCACTCTACAGAATTCTCAATCTGCACTCTGCAACAAGATGTCTTTCTATCATGATGCCTCCTCATCCAAGAACCCTCCCAAATCCTCAAAAGGTGCTCCTCCTACTGCTGAAGAACCCAAGCGCAAGTATCCTCCTCCCACTGCTGAAGAACTTAGGCGAATCAGAAACAAGGAAGGCTCAGCATACATGGACAAATCCATTGGGGAAATTGTTGATAATATACTCAAGAAAGGACTGCCCTTTCGGGGCATCACCATTCCCCTGGCTCGCAGGGATCCACCTCACAATTCTGATATGCCAGAGGACGATCCTGAAGGTGAGAAAATACTTAGAAGGGGGGGGGGGGTGTTGAATAAGGACTTAGAAAATATTATGGCAATAAAAACACAATGATTTTTATCCTGGTTCGTTGAACTCAACTAATCCAGTCCATCCTATCAATAGTGATTTGACTTTCTCCACAAGGACTTAATCCACTATAATCAAACTGATTACAATATCAAACACTAAGAACAATTGTCTTAGTCTTCTCAAGAACTACTGACCACAACTTGGTCTTCTCAAGGAACTTTTACAATTAAATGTAAACTAAACAAGTGTTTGAAATGCTTCTAAGTAAGCTGTATCACAACTGTGATTTACACTTAAGTTTAAGAACGTATGAAATAAGTTCAGCAAAGAGTAATAATTTGTATGAGAGCTTTTCAATGAATTTTTGTCAAAGTACGTCAACTGAAGAAAGTTGTTGAAGGCTTCCTTTTATAGGCTTAGAAGTCCAAGACGTTGCAAGATTGAAGACCGTGTACTGCAAAGTAGTTGTAACCTTTTGTCTTCATATGAGTTGACCTTTCCCCGAATTAGAACGTTCAGAGAAATCCTTTTTGCCTGTGTTCTTGTGTCTATCATAAAAGAGGAAAGAGTCGTTTAGCATAACCAACGAATATAACTTTGAATAATCTTCTTCAACAAGTTTCTAATTCACAACAATTAACATCAGAGCCTTGAGTGATCAGAGTCTTGATGTCATCAGAGTTTGCTATATCAGAGTGTTGCAGCAAGTGTGCTTCAGCGTGAGTAATAATCAGAGCAGAGTTTAGAGATCAAATCCTCAATACTTGCAGCGAACAGTACTATCAGAGTCTTATGAAAAACAATGCTTGAAAGTCTTCATACAAAGTCTTCAGTCTACGCTTCAGATGCTTCTGTAGCTTCTGCTTCAGATGCTTCTGTAGACAGCGCTCAAAGTCTTCTGTAGAGATGCTTCTGACGCTCAGAGCCTTGCGTAGTTCAATGTTCAGATCATTTTTGCTTTCAGAAGAATATTAAATTTAATATCTGCAGCAAAAAATACTTGAACAAATTTAGAGTATATAATTTCTTAATACAAAATTTCGTAAGTGTTATCATCAAAACATAAAGATATAATTAAGAACCAATCTGTGTTCTAACAGATCCTGATGACATCAATAAGGACATCTCACTGTTAGATTCATATGACAGTGATTCCAGTTCTTCTGAGGAAGATGATTAATATGGGCTGATAGACTGTTGTAGGGCTCAGTCTATTGGTTGCTGAGCTAATGACATGTGCTGCTGGTTTGAGTATTTCATTGTTTTTTTTTTTGTAACAACAAGAATTTGGGATGCTCTCCATGAGCAGTTTTTGCTTGTAATGACCCCAAACATGTGTAATGTTACTCATTATGATCCAGACTATTTTATTAGTTTGATCTTAATTTGTGGCTAAAAAGGGGGAGAGAAAGTGGTAGAAAACAGCCAGCAGGTTTGAGATGATGCAGGTGGAAGACTCTTGGCTGAATTGCTGCTACAAGTATGTTATTGCAGGTGTGTGATAAGGGCTGCAGCAAATATGCATGATTGAAGATTTTGCTAATATGTATGTGTGATAACAGCTTCCTAGTGCTGTTAGTAATATCCCGATGCTATATGTGTGTAAATTCCTATGAGTATAGGAATGTATGTTAGATATATGTGAGTTCCTTGATGGAACCTAGTAGCTTTATAGCTGCTAGTGCTGTGTGTATCTGCAGGATGATTGCAGAATGTTATGCATCTCTTCAGGGGGAGTAGCACAGGTTGTTCCAAAACAGGTGTGCTTCAGGATGTCATCCTGAATGTCATAACATCCAGAGCAGGCTGGATGAATATGTGTGACTGTAGGGCGTCTGCATGTTTTGTACAGCTGGTGTGATATGCATCAGTTGAGGGGGAGTAAATTCTGATATGTTACTCAACAAAGTGTGACATCTGTAGTGGTAACTAACAGATGGTTAACAAGGTGAGTTATAACCGTGAGAGCTAACTGTGAGGACTCTGAGAGTGTGTTGAGCTAGTAACTTTCCTGCATGACAGGGCACATGATAAGTCTTCTGCTGTGCGTAAATCTCTGGTATAATAACAGAGTGTTTTAGCTAAAAATTTGCCAAAGGGGGAGTTTGTAAGTGCTCTTGATTGGCTGCATTTTATGGAAAAACATTAGAGTATATATGTATGTCATAACTAATGATAGTACATACATAATGTGGACTGTGTAGGGTAAGTTAGCTTAGCTAATTGTTAGTTAAGTTGAATGTCATACAGAATGTCATGACTATGATCGTATGACATCCAGCGAGCATATTAGTTTTTTCTGGTAGCTAGAAATCAAGAAACTTATTAGAAGCTCAAGCTGAAAGACAGGAGACATTTTAGAAGCCCTAAAGTGAAATAAATGCTCCTAAAATAAATGGCAAGCGTGCAGATTATTGAAGAAAGGTTTTGTTATGATTAAACCTTATTTTATGCACCCAGGCCCAAGGACTGACTACTGCTATAAATAAAGGGAGGAGCAATCCTAAAAAAGCAGCTCTTAACAGAAGATTAGAGAGTGCAGATTAAGAGTCCTTGTGAGTGAAGAACGTTGTTCTTCACGTGTGTGTCGTAGGAATACTTGGTTACCAAGCAACTGTATGCTGCATTGGTGAGGTAGATTCTAAGTTGTGTCTCACTCAAAGTTGTTAAGCAAGAGTGTGTGTGTCCCTTGATCAAAGCTGTAAAGCAAGATCAAGGTGTGTATGAAGTGTTTCTTCATATTTATTTTGTAATTGTGTATTGATATCACTATGGTGTGATTGAGGGGGAGTGAGTGGGTATACTCAGGTCTAGAGTGTCTATAGGTTGAAGTGTCATTGGATAGGTCTTAAGTGAAGAGTGCAAACTGGTGTGTTTGACTCTGAATTAATACTGTTGATAGTGAATTTCCTCCCTGGCTTGGTAGCCCCCAGATGTAGGTGTTGTTGACACTGAACTAGGTGAACAATTGTTGTGTATTTACTGCTTTTACTTACAGTTTAATTAGTTAGTATAGTAGTCAATCTTACAGTGGATGTTTTAACTTTGGTAAAAACATACATCGTGTGCTTGCCAGAATTTCAACTACTTCAAGTTCAAGTCATTTTGATCATATGTATGCATACATCTTTGACCTTGTCTTTGGGATATGATCATGAGTGATCCCTTGAGAACCTCTTAAGCCTTGTTAGCTTTCGTTAACATGCTTGAAGTGCTGCCTTTCATGTTTACAGGTCAATTGCATGTGTACCTTGTGCCACAAGTTGCATTTGGATCATGTCTTTCCACTTGATTGAAGTGTGATATGTTTAGATGGACGTTGGTCCTCTAATTGAACTTGATCATGCTTGTCTTTGCTTGATGTTTTGATCTTGAATTTGAGGTATACCATTTGTGTTTCACTTCTGCCCTTAGAGGTTTTGATGCTTGTTCATGATGATTTGTTGGTGTTAACTTCACTTTGACTTTGTCATGAACATTTGCACTCTTTTGAGTTGTTTTGGTGCATTTCTTTACTTGGTCTTTAAGTAAGTGTTTGGTTGAGTTGATTAAGATGTGGTTACTGCCCCACACTCTTTCCTCCCTCACTTCTTTGTTTGTGCTCTTTGTGTAGCACCTTTCTTCTTTAGATGATTGATGGTACTTGGTTGTAGGAGTTTACTTCTCCCATTTCATCTCATTTTCTTTTGACTTGTTTAAGTCTTCCCTTTTCATGTTTGCATTTATGTTTGCATTTCATTTCTTTTCATCTTGCATTGACTTGTTTAAGTATTTCATCTCATTTTCATCTGTGATTGATTATGTTTGGTGTTTACTTGTGCTTTTCGCCATGATCCCCTAGGATTCCTAGTCCCTCCATTTAAGATAGGAGTAGGAGAGAGATTAGGCTTTCAATCCTTTGCATGATAACATTAGGTAGTTCCCTTTTCAATCCCAACTTTAGGACTATCTTGCATTGCAACATTAGGGTTTATCAGTCCCCCTTAGAGTCTTATGTCTTCTCTTCTCATCTCAGAACTTCTTAAGACACTTAATAAAGGATAATAGTTGTTGTACGCTATGAGCCTTAAGTACATAAGGAATGATGAGTGGGGGCCTCTTCTCACATTGTCTAGAGTGTTTAGCGTATGCCCTTTGGGCGATATGCGACACATTCGCTCTTATGCCATAGTCTTTAGTGCAACATGAGTTACAAACTAACTCAATTCACTTCTTCTCATAAAAAACACAAACAAAATTCAAACCTTTTCATCCTTCGGTATTGTTTCAAACCTAATTTTCAAAAAGAGTATGTTACATTTTCGTTCTATCGCAAACAGGCATCGTCCCTAACTGCTAGAATGGAAACTTAACATTACTTATAAAAAACACCAACCAGTGGTCTTGTTATCCCGAACTACGTTTGCTCTGATTTCTCATACCAGATGAGGATACGTAGGCACAAGATGACGATGTCTTGGCGAGCAACCTTCCCCCCATCACCCGTAGTTTTCCGAACTATGTTCACTCTAACTTTCCCATTGCACGAGGGAATATGTAGGCATAGGGCGGTGATGTCCTATCGAGTCTGTTCTTTCTTTCCATCCCCGTTTAGCAGTAGCATTAGATAGTTTTCACCCATAGATTCAGACAACAAGTGTGGGTCCCGTCTAGTACAATGGACGTGAGGGGTACTCATACCTTCCCCTTGCATAACCGACTCCCGAACCCAAGATTTGGTTGCGATGACATTGTCTTTCACTTTCTCTTAGATTTTCTTCGATCGTTTCCTTTTCCTCTCTTTGGGATAAATAACGTTCGGTGGCGACTCTTCTGTCTGTTTGTCGGCCTCCCTTTTTCGCAAATGCGACACATATAAACGCAATAGCAGCTTGCTGGGTGACTATAAAGTCCAAAGATGTCTAGAATACCAATTTGTTGATAAATCTCGTGAAGAAAAGTAATGGATTGGGTCTGGTGTTATCTTGAAATAACTCGATGTCGAACTGACGGGTGGGATCGAGTTATTTGTGAGGACTAACAAAGGTGAGTTTCACGAATCCCCCTTGGGATTACTTCCTCACTAGAATTAAGTGATACCTTTTTCTTTTTAAAAAAAACCCAACTGCCATTTAAATTACATCAAACAAGTTTGCCCCAACTTTGCTCTCTTGAAATAGGAATCCTGCACTTTGCTTGGAATGAATATTGAACACCTTGAACTTTTTGAAACAACTTCAGCTCGGCCGTGAAGTATCAAAATTTGAGCATCCTAGGATAAAACTCATGATGAGTCTTGTAATTAACTGGTACACCTCGAATCTTTGAATTAAGTCTGATTTGGAATTTCTATCCAACTCTACCTCTTTCAAGCGTATGGATCACATACTTAGGATCCTTTTGAATCTTAATCCAACGGCCACACCCTGAAATGCTTGCCTGAAAGGGTCTACACTTGAGAATATTACACCTACATAGACTGGTTATTCACAATAAATACGCACATAGAAACTTATGTTCCAAAGATGCTATGCATGACGAAGAGCAAAAGGTGAGATCTTAGGTTCAAAAACTAGGGTGTGACAATAAGAAAGTGTGAAATGCAAGTTTGAGTTTTTTCACGTCTAATAGTGAGTTGAGGAGAGTAGGAGATTTAGTGTATGCAAGAAAGTGGAGAGATTGAACACAAATGGTCCAATTTTGCACTTATGAGTCCACCTTTAACTGATATGTGCCAACCTGTTACTTATGTGTGTCGACACATACTGTAGCTGAAGACAAAACAAATATAACAAAAACATGTAATAGGCCGACCTATAGTATTACGAGTCGACCTATACTGTAACATTTTTGAAAAATACTGAAAATAATTGTTATGTGCCAACCTACACGATTATGTGTTAACCTGTACTATAACAATTTTGACAAAGAGCAAACTCACTTATAATAGGTCGACCTGCACAAACTTATGTCGACCTGAGTGACACAAATTTTAGAATTTGAATTATTTGAAATTTTAATGATCAAGAGAGACTCAAATTGACTCGTGTATGAATACTTAATGAGAGACACATGCATATGATGATGTTAAATGGTTTGTTTGCTCTACCGTGCACTCATGAAGATGCAAACATGAATTGGTTCAAGATATCAATGAAAATATAAAGAAATTTGTAACATAGTCACTATAAACATATCAAATGCAACACATAATGTTTGCATTAACATTTTTGGAATTGAACATACATAGCAAACATCATTCACAAAATTAATCACATATTTTCTTGAAATAAACATGTAAAAGTAACACTTACTCACAAAGTAAGAAAAGATAAAAATGATATTACCTCCCCGTACACAAAATGGAGGATGCACAAGCATTCCACGAGGAACTCTTGAACGAAATTTGAAATGAATGCAAAACATGCCACACGACAAGAAACAAACTGAAACATTCTTACCACTTTTCTTTTTATACAAATATTTGGAAGTGAAATCAATATTGTATCCAAGAGGTAGTTTGGCTTAATGATCATCCTTGTTAATGGACTTTCATTCTTATCTAATCAAGATGATTATCTTGCTCCTCCTTATATATCATCAGATTAGGTTGATCACTCCTAGTTTGATGCAGTTGAGTATCTTTTGTTGAAGATAAATCTACACCATTAAACATAACACCTTTCCAACACTTTTTGGATAGAACCATTAGTAATCATCACATACTTTTAGAAAATAAAATAAAAACACTAAACGTTAACCTATTTGGCAACAAAATCATCCTTGCTTGTTACATAGATCAACACAATAAGGACATGTCACCTTATTATTCCTTGATCTTCCATAAATGAGATCCCATACTCTCTTTTATAGAGTCAAGACATTTTTCCTGCATGATTAACAATTAGTGTTAGGTACCTAATATTTATTGGGTCCTTGAGGGCTAGTAAACCATTTGTTGCATTTGGGCAACCATTGATAGTCACCTTTAGTGACAAAGAGTTTCTTAAACATGTACTTAGCAATGGTGTGTCCCTTTTTGTAACAATAGTGACAATATAAATTATGAGAAGATATTATTTTTCTAGTTTGTTCCTTGGCAATGTAACTATACCTTCTATAAGGATTATGAGAAGTTAAGTCATATTTGGAAGTTTCTATAGAAAATGTGAGTTTTAGGTACAAAGCTTTATCTAATTTGGCTTTAAGAGTCCTTGACTCCTTTTGACAAATATGCCATGTTTCACAACCAAACCAAGATGGCTTCGTAACCTCATTTTGATATTTTGGAATATCTAGTATATACTTCCTTAGAGCTTCCAAATTATTTTCATTTTCTAAAATATTAGCTTCTAAATGAGAGATAATCCTTTTGTTTGAAGCTAATCTCTTGAAAGCATCTATGACTTGTCGTTGTAGATTTTCAAAAGATTTTTATAGTTGAGAAAATATCAAATCAAGAGAATCTTGAAGTTGAGAGTAACTTACAAATTTGTTCTTTTCTTTGCTTTCCATATAGCAATGCTTTGTTGATTCAACACTTGAGGTAGAACTTTCATCGCTTGAAGAATCACTTTTTCTCTTCTAGATTTTCTAGACGTTTTGTGACGGTCTCTTTCCTTTTATTTCTTGATTGTAGGACACTCCGACTTAATATGACCCAGTTTTCCACAATTGTAACAAGTATTACTGGACTTCCCTTTTTTATTCTCATATTCTTTTGAGGAACATGATAACCTTCTTGACTTTCCATAGTTCTTATCGGGATTTTTATCACCATTTTTCCACATATATTTATTGGACCTTTTTATAAACAGTCCCATATCCTCTTCATCTGAATCATTGTCATATATAGATTCACAATCCCTTAGCTCACAATTGGAGGTCTTTGAGTTAGAATTCTTTAGAGATATTGACTTCTTCCATTCTTCCTTTTCTTTTCCTTTCTAATTCTTCACTTTCTTTTTTTTAGCTCTTTTCATATTTTGCCAAGCAAGTGAGTTCTTGCTCATACTCTTCTAATTTACTGAACAAAGTTGTGAGATCAAACACTTTAAGATCATTTGACTCCTTAATTATGGTGACATTGGGATTCCATTCCCTACTTAAACATCTCAAAACTTTGTTAGTATCAATCTCATTCGAAATAGGCTTACCTAGCGCATTTAGTCTATTTATAAGATGTGTGAATCGTTTTCGCATGTCCGCAATGGTTTCACCTTGCTCAATACGAAACAATTCAAACTCTTGATTTAATGTGTTGATCCTAGCTTATTTTACATCATTTGTACCCTCACGGGCAACCTCTAATGCGTCCCACATAGCCTTTGCGGTCTCACAATGAGAAACACGATAACACTCACCAACACCTAAAGTGGATGTGAGAATATTTTCAACTTTCCAATTATGTGACCACAATTTCCAATCCTTAGAATCCTATTATGATTTCGGTTTAGGTACTGTTACACCATCATCATTGATCATGGTTATTTCATTCGGACCATTTTTGATGATGTTCCATATACCTTTGTGTTGACATGAATACGCATACAAGCTTTACAATAGCCTTAATTTTTGTCGGTGAAAATTCATGCTTTATTGTACGCTCCCTTATGTTTGATAGCCATTCTTCTAAAAAGTAAATATTAAGCACAAAATTAACTAGAGCTCGTGAGACCACTTGTTAGATGATAGGCTTCGATCTAGAGGGGGGTAAATAGATCACAACTTAGAAAATTTAACTTTTGGCAAAAAATGATTTTTCAAAATTTTATGACACAACAGAAACAACTCGAATCGAATCGTCTAAACGAACCTACTATCAGAAATCTCAGATATGCGTAACATAAACTAATTGGATGGTAATGAGAACAAATTATTCAACAATGATTAATTCACACACAATTAAATTTTAAGCCATGCGTAAAGCTTTTTTCCAATGATCAAAATTCAATTTAAAAGTAATTGAAACAATTTATCGAACACCTTGAGTGCAACAATAACGCTTGGAAATTTAATTTGATTTGTTGATATTAAAACCAATCAAAACCAAAGTGATTATGATTATATCAACAAATCGTAATTCAAAATGTAATCAGAAATTTGATTTCCAAACGAATTAATTTAAATAACAAAGATTCGATAATTTACAAGTACAACAAGTAAAGATATATATATATATATATATATATATAATATATATATATATATATATATATATATATATATATATATATATATATATAGAGAGAGAGAGAGAGAGAGAGAGAGAGAGAGAGAGAGAGAGAGAGAGAGAAAGAGAGAGAGAGAGAGAGAGAGAGAGAGAGAGAGAGAGAGAGAGAGAGAGAGAGAGAGAGA